>RQTK01000806.1:158847-169122 GCA_003991915.1 Elysia chlorotica | reverse complement strand
CTCACAAAATACTCTGAAAACTAAGTAATTAATTTCGACATAGATATAATCTTTGTGAACACCTGTTTTTATTGCTTAAACAAAAAATATGGTGTATTTGTATGCACAGACATTTTAATGAACATGTGTTTTAATAGCTGCAATCTACAGCAAATCTTATTTTCGGTAAAATTTACCATGGGTTTTCCTGTCAAAAAGTAATACGCGCAGTCCATTATAATTGGACAGAACCACACATAAAATTTCAAAATACGCACGGACAAAAATATAGATGTTTATGTTTGATTTTGTTTTCGTTTTGTTTTTGTGCACCGCTGTCGCAGGAACTTGTCCAGTAAGTGCTGGTGATATGAAGTGATTCATAATAATTTTAAATTTTGGTCACAGCTTGCAGTTAGACTTTTCCCAAAATCTAGGGAACTGTTTTGGTTGATTTAGTATTTTGGTTTCTTAAAGTCTACTGCGATTATTTAGGCTGTATTGGGATTCTGACAGATTTACCCGTTGGTAAACATACAAATTATTTTAAGTCAGGATAACAGCGATTACGTTATACCTATACCAACCTAACCAGTAGGGAACGGTATCTGACAAAAAAAAATGAATTTGTCCAAACCTGGGATCGAACATATTTCTCTCTCTACTTCCCTGTCTGTGTCTCTCTCTGTATGTCTGTCTGTCTGTCTGCCTGGGTAACGCGGTGGCCCTGGGGTAGGACATCGGCTTCCGACGCAAAAGGTCCTGATTCGAGCCCTGGCGATTTCGCTCCCTACTGGTTCAGTCGGTGCAATTATTATTATTATTATTATTATTATTATTATTTAGGTGACAATAGGTACATGACGGGAATGCAACGAAATGTAAACACACAACAGGACAGGTCGGCTTGGACAAGGTTGGCTCCACGACCCTCACTATGCACGATCAGTCAAATGGTTGGGATGTCACTTGATGATGATGATGATGATGATGATGATGATGATGATGATGATGATGATGATGATGATGATGATGATGATGATGATGATGATGATGATGATGATGATGATGATGATGATGATGATGATGATGATGAGGTGATGATATGAGATGATGATGATGATGATGATGATGATGATGATGATGATGATGATAATAATAATAATAATAATAATAATAATAATAATAATAATAATAATAATAATAATAATAATAATAATAATAATAATAATAATAATAATAATAATAATAAATGGTATTTATATAGCGCCCAACCCCGAATTATCAGGCTCTGGGCGCTTTACATCGTTAAAAAAGTACTAACTAAACTAATTGAACAATTCAAGTGATTTTTAAATAAAATAACACACACACACGCACACATACTCAGTAACACTACATTTACCAACATCTTTAACCAACAAGAAAACACATAACAATTTAGGTATAACTTTGAAACAAGTGGTGCTTAAGTGAGCGTTTAAAGATTTCTATAGAACCCGCTTCACGTATATATTTCGGTAGGGTATTCCACACTTTTGGACCTAGGAAAAAGAAAGAGCGTTGGCCCGAAGCTTTATAATTTCTATGAGGTACAACAAGGATTGATTTATCGCTAGATGACTTTAAACTTCTACGTGGAGTGTATACGTTAAGAGATTGTGACAGATACGATGGAGCCTGCTCATTAAGGCATTTATAACATAAAATGCAAACCTTATACACTATTCTCTGTTCAACAGGCAGCCAGTGTAGGTGGGTTAAGACAGGGGTCACATGTTCACGTTTTTTAGACCTGACAACTAGTCTAGCAGCACTGTTTTGAACACGTTGGAGACGGTCAGTAAGCTCTTTAGGTGTGCCTGCTAACAAAACGTTGCAGTAATCAAGCTTGGAAAGTATCAATGATGTCACAAGGGTTTTAGCTACTTCTTCATTTATATAATTTCTTATGTTCCAAATTTTTCTTATCTGAAAAAACAATTTACGGCACAGGTCCGATACATGTGATGACATTGACATGTCGTTATCAATATAGACACCCACTTTTTTTTACCTTATTTGCACTAGCAATAGTGTGACCACTAATTACTTTAAGTGCATGTGAATCTTTAACCACGTCTCCAATAACCATTATTTCTGTTTTATTATCATTTAGCTTCAGCCTATTCGTACTCATCCACAATTTGACATCATGTACACACTCAGACATTCTTGCAACTAACATAGGTACATCTTCAGGTTTACATGCTTCATACAGCTGTGTGTCATCAGCATACAAATAAATGAAAACGAAACACATGTCTATGAATTATTTGGACCAATGGTTGTGTATAGAGAGTGAAAAGCACAGGGCCCAAAACAGAACCTTGGGGTACGCCAAACCTAACACAAGTATAAGCAGATTTGGAATTTCCAATCCTTACTGACTGAAATCGTTCAAAAAGATAAGATTCAAACCATTTGAGTACCGTGCCTGAGACTCCATAAGTTATTTCAAGTCTTTTCAAAAGGATGTTATGGTCTATTGTATCAAAAGCAGATGATAAGTCAAGTAGTGTTAAAAGACAAATTTTCTTTTCATCAATAAAGTCCAAAATATCTGACATTACTTTTAGCAAAGCGGTCTCGGTAGAATGATAGGCTTTATAGGCAGATTGAAAAATGATGTTCAGGTTGTTAGCTTTTAAATGGTCAAATAATTGACCAAGCACGATTCTCTCAAGGAGTTTAGAGATGAAGCTTAAGTTTGAAACAGGCCTAAAATTGTCTAGATCGTCTACAGGCATACTTCTCGCTATCAGACTAGAGTTTTAATTTTAATGAAACCCATATACATCTATAATGAAACCTCATCTACACCCCCCCCTCTCCGGTCAGGGGCGGTTGGGCTGAGGGCAGTAGCGGCGATGGTTTCTTTCTGAAATCTGTACATGTATTCAGTATTAGTAGTTCGCAGCCCATATCATTGTACTGTACAAGTTGAGTACGTTCTTCTTTGAGCCGCTGAATTCAACTCCACTGACTTAGTGACTATGTGACTAAAGGGTATATTTTGCTTTGGGATAGTTATTTTAAGATGATATCGGTATCAATGCCAGGTCGCATGTCATATAACTCTGATAAACAACTTCTGCAATTACAGACTCTAGTATTGTTTTCTTCAGGTATCATACCCACATGTCATTTTCAAATTAATAGACGACATACACAAAACCATGTCATTTTCAAATCAATGCGTGACACACACAAGATCGTGTCATTTTCAAACTTATGGATGACATTCATAATGCAATATCGTTTTCAAACTAATGGATGACATACATAAAATCATGTCATTTTCAAGCTTATGGGTGACATACATAATGCCATATCGTTTTCAAACTAATGGATGGCATACATAATATCATGTCATTTTCCAAATTTATGGATGACATTTACAATATCATGTCCTTTTTAAACTAATGGATGACATTCATAATGCAATATCGTTTTCAAACTAATGGATGGCATACACAAAATCATGACGTTTTCAGTCTTATGGATGGTATGCTTGATACCATATAATATCGTTTTCAAACTAATGGATGTTATACACAATAGCATGTCATTTTCAAGTTAGTTTATGACATCACAGTGTCGTATCATTTTCTAATTAATGTGATTGTATACACAACACCATTCATTGGTAGAAATACTTGATAGACATGCCCCATTGAAACAACGTAAACTGTGCTTGCGCCCCAACACCAAATGGTACAACGATGAAATAAGAATTTTAAAACATGAAAGGAGACAAGCTGAGAAAAAGTGGAGAAAAACTAAGCTTGAAGTGCACAGACAGATATACCATAACATAAAAAATCAGACTAACCAGCTTATCGAGGTTTCCAAAGTTAAACATGTTCAAAACAATGTTGTTAGTTTATGACATCACAGTGTCGTATCATTTTCTAATTAATTTATTGCATACACAATATCATGTTATTTTCAAACGTATTAACGACACACATAATACAATATCAATTTCAAACCAATGGATGAGATACACTAAATTATATCATTTTCAAACCAATGGATGAGATACACTAAATTATATCATTTTCAAACCAATGGATGAGATACACTAAATTATATCATTTTCAAACCAATGGATGAGATACACTAAATTATATCATTTTCAAACTAATGGATGACATACACAATACAGGATTAAATTCCCGTTTTTAAAAAGATGGATGACATGCACTACATTATGTCATTTTCTAACTAACGGATGGCATACACTACATTATGTCATTTTCTAACTAACGGGTGGCATACACAAAACAGGATTAAATTCCCGTTGTTAAAAAGATGGATAACGTACACTACATCATTTTCAAACTCGTTGATTATTTAAACAATATTTAAAAAAAAACATGTTATTTTAAACTAACGGGGGAGATGCACTATACCATGCCGTTTTTCAACTTATAGATGACATGCACAATAGCATGCCATTTTCAAACTAATGGATGCATACACTACGTTTATTATGTCATTGTCAAATTTTTGGATGGCATGCACAACAGCGTGTCATTTTCCATCTTATGGATGACATACACAATATCATGTCACTTGCAAGCTCATATATGACATTCACTACATTATGTCATTTCCAAACTTATGAAAGACACACACTAAATCATGCGCTTCTAAAACCATTGCGTAAAAATTGTACAACGTCATTTTTTATTTTTATTTTTCAATGGCGTGTAAGGGCCCCTCAGGGGAAACTTTAGATAATTGTATTCAAAGGATGTATGAAGGTTGCTATAGAGCAAGTTTATATCTAGGGGTTGCCTCTTTTACTATTCCCGTGGAGAGAGATAGGTTTTCAAGTTTAATTTTCTGAAAAGTACCTATACATTTCTTACTCTGCCCCAAGGGTTTATAGATTCTCCCAGGACGTTTACTAAGGTAATGAAACCTGTTTTGGCTCATTTAAGGAAAAGGGGGATTATAATTAGCATGTATATGCTGATGATATCTACGTTCAATGGGATACATATGAATATTGTGATAGGAATATGGAACATACAAAAACATCTTTTTAATCATTAGGGGGTTCTTTTTCAGACAAGTCATCCCATATTCCTAGCCAGTCGCTTAAACATCTGGTTTTGTTTTGAATTCAGATACAATGATCATTTTTCTAGGGGAAGAAAAGAGGGCTACGCTAATGTCATTTGCTCAATCTATGATGGGATTTAAGACTTGTTCGATTCGGGACTTGGAAAAATTAATAGGACATTCATTGCAGCCATTTCTTTTAATTTAAATGATATCTAGACACTGATTCATGAACAAGCTGCGTAATATAGATTCTTGATCTTAGAGTCAGTGTGTCTAGTTTATACCCAGGCATCGACGCCTTGATCTTGAATGTTTTGCGGACTCTGAAAACACACAAAAATGACAGCAGGTTTAAAAAAAAAACTCCAAATTAATCAATTCACTCGAGGCCTACAGAAATTCTTAACGTAATCTGTTTCAATTTAAATCTGAAGTATATAAACTAAAATGCATAGAAAGTTGAAGTTTCGCTTTCTTTTGTATCTTATCCTCAGATATTTAAAAGAAAATTTATGTTCTTTAATCCTAGGATACTATGATTTGACACCACTGATAGAAAACGTTTTAAGTTAACAGCATAGTTTTAAGTTTGTCATAGAGCCCATATCTACGTGTATAATCTACTCTTCTTAGTGATACATGTATGTATAGAAAAGAAAAGTAAGAAAGAACTGATGCTGTAGCCTTACGAGCAGATTTAATTTTGGTTTGGAAAAAAATATTTTATGGATAAATAATGTTAAATAAAATGTTTTAATCTAGTTAAGAATTAGCTTGGAACCGCATTTTGTTTTTGTTTCTCTTTTCAAGTGATGGTGACATGACAAATGGATTTTTCCAATTAGCCCATTGGCCCATCTCTTTCTCTGAACATCTGCAAAACCAATAAAAAATTCGTTATACTAATTAGAGCCTTACTTAATCATTTTACAGATTTAGCTTAACTAAAAACAGATCTTTTATATTAATGTACTAAATTAAATCTATGCAAATTGTAGAGGTACATAATTTAAACCATCTTCAGTTGATTCCACATTATTATTTGAGTAGACTAGGAGTAGGAGGCTATTTAATACAGATCTACATCCAGTTTTAGGGAAAATGCTATGCGAGACATTATTTAAAAACAAATTTTGCTGAATCTAGCATACCATCAGCAAGACTTGAGTTTTGAGTTTTAACAGGACTGAAATGTTTTAGTTGACAGCAGTGTTTTTAGATTTTTGTGTGTGTGAAAAAAATAGTCCTAGGTCAACATTATGTAGGACTACAATCTCTTTATCTTTGTGATCCAAAAATAAAATCTCATTGCGTAGGCCAAACAGCAGATTTCAAATTAATTTAGAACAACAAGTTTTGACTGCGAACATGCAATTTAGATTTTTTTAAAGAAAATAAATATACAAAAGGAGAGACACTACTTCAAGATCTGAAACCTGGATTAGGATCTGTGGACCGTTTGAGAGCTTGATGACAATTTAAACCTAAACTAATACAGCAGTCTTAGCTTCTGATTTGTAAATCTAAACTATCTTTGTATGTAATTTTAAAATAAAACAAAAACAGAGTGATTCATAGTGTGCCCAGCAATTTTCAATTATGTATTAGTGTAAAAACTTTAACTGAAAGCTCCTACTTAGTGACTGGCTTCTAAGGCTTTTTTTTTTTTTTTTTTTTTGGGTATTTCATATATTGTAAAATTTGCCAGCAGTACAACAAACAAATGTGGGGACATAAACTTTCAACTGAACCTTACAGTTTTATCAAGTACTAGGTATTTAAAATTCAGAGCCTGAGACTAAGAAATAGTCTGTTCTGTTTGTTTTTCAATTTGTATGTGTGGGTTATAGTAAGGTAGATCTACTTGTCAATCTGACAAAACTACAAACACCATACTCAGAATTGTTAAGTAGAAGATTGTGTACTGATCACATTAAATTTTATCTTTTGATCTAGTTCAATTTAGTTTCCGCATTTTCATTTTTTAACATTTTTTAAAGATGCAAATGTATGCAAACTTAAAGGAATATAATAATGACCAAGACATCTTTTCTATAATTAACTTTTTTTTTTGCTTAGATCCGCAAAATTTAGAACAAAATTCGTTTTGTGGTGTAAATGTGTGATAATTATGTTGTGAGTTATGTTAGGCTCGCCTAGATGGCTTAGCCTAAGCAAGTGTGACGTCAGTGCGCTCTGTTCAATCCAAAATCTTGAAGGATCTATGGTTAGAGTGGGAGTTAGAGAAAGCTCAATGGTGTGTGGTTTAGGTTCAAATTACAATCACGTGCTGCTTGTAGTGAAGATTTTTGTTACGTTTCGTCAAGAGCATTGAAATATGAATGAGATGTAAAGCCAGAGATTTCATCGAATATTTTTTACTGTCAATTTTTAAGCAGCAATAATTCGAGAATAGTATTTCGCTGTTTGATATTGTGTATGAAGTATATTTCTTTATGTTAGCACCTGACAAAATGGCTTTATTACCGTTTTTGGGGGGCGAAAAACACACAAGCAATTTTAAAAAGTGTGTACATGTATTTCCGAAATGAGGTACAAACACAGTTCTTTTTTTCCCTCGCATAAACCTTCTAGCATTATAGGGAATAAAAAAAAACCCATCATTGCCACAACAAGTGCAAACACAGCTTGGCCCATCCGCTCAAGTTGAATGCCTTTGTTTGTTGGAATTCTTTTTGACTGTATTTGTATTATGCAACAAAACAGCTTGGCTTGTAATTTTTGAAACACCATGAGATAACAAGTGATCTATTACCTACAGAGTTATTGTCAAAGACACTACATTTTATCACTCGAAAAGACTTGCCCATGGCTTTATATTTTCATCATGCTAAAAACTTCTTTTGGTGAAAATTAAACAAAAAGATTCTTCAAACAAAATCTATTTCACGTTTTAAAACAAAACCGAATAAAAATATTAATATACAATCATTAACTAATTTGTGAGATAAATCACTCGCGAGACAAATAGCTACTTTGACGCCTTCCAATGTGGCTTTTTAAATAAAGAATATTAAATACATGTATGGTGGCAATTAAAGTAAGATCCGCGTAATAAAAACGAGGGAAAAAAGAATGCGTGCACCAGATTCTTCCACTCATTATAATTTCATCTTTTTTATTAATTTTTATTGTACGCACACAATTCATTATAGTACGAATAGTAGATGTGATGGACATTAAAGCATGGTTACGCACATTCACTTTTATTAAGTTGTAATGGTCATTAATATAATAAATCAAATACATCTCACAACAAAGGAAACATTGGGGGAACGACAGTTTTTTTTAAATATTTTTTCGATGTTTCCAAAATTATTTATAACTTTTTTTTAAAATCAGTGCTCGTTTCGTTAAAGAGATATCTTTAAAAATGTACACAAGGAGTTATATTTGTACCTAAAAAAATAAAACAGCGAAAAATCCATGTGTGATCGCCGCTTTCAAACGTAATTGAACAGTGTCATGTAGTTGCTATGAGATATCATGGAATATAGTCCAATGGTTTACAAACTCTTCTTTAAACTTCCACCGCAACATCTGCCATGAACATCTGCGGTGATGAAATAATTGTTTTCCCTGAAGGGAGGTCTGAGATCATTAATTCACATTGTCCTTAGTAAACCCCATGAGCAATGCGACTTACCGAACTTTTGAGATTTTTATATAATAGCTGTGTAATATTTAGATCATATCGGTAGTGCTCGTTTCCATCAACAATAACATAAATTAACTGCAATGTAGCCCTCCGTATAAAATACAAGGCACAGTCTGTAGCCAAAACTGCATTCTGTATTGATAGAGAAAACTTCTGATGTCAGGGCTTGGTGAAATTCTCAGAAACTGGCGTCTCCCCGGTGCGAATTCGGGCCAACCACAACTGAGAACGGCGCCAGGGTCAGAAGTTTTAGCGAAACTTGCTAGTAGGGAAATAATTTGATCAGAAAGTTTTGCTTCCACAGGATCAGAGATATTTGTACGAGGAAACACCAATGCCACAATATCTCCATGTCGGAAGCACGGCGCTTGAGATTCAGCCGTTGTTGGGCAGTAATCAAATTGGAAAAGGAACGTCTTTGATTTCCCAGAAGTCTGATAATTTGACACGCTCAGAGCTGTTTCTACAGCTGGCAGAACGAAAAGCACATCGCCACATAGATCCAGCACACTCTTTGCGTTTATATGGGAAGTTAATTTTGCTCCACCAGTGTAGAAGGTGTTTATTGCTTCAGCCAACGTTGGGTCTTTCTGATTTTCTATACCGAAACGATTTTCAATGAGGAAAGTTTGGAGGTCTTTGAAAAATGTTGAATTGGAAAGGACGGACAATGATAGAGGATAGAAGAAATTCGTTGTAAGCAAACCACCTTCGTCGTTAAGTACGCCGATCATGTAATCCTTTTGAAACACGCCTCGTTGGCGTAAAAACGTTACGTTGTTGATTAAACTGAGAGGCTCTCCTGGGACGAAATAGCCGTCTATCACTGGCGTCCACACAAAATCAACTTGCTGCTGCGCCTGACTGTCCGCATACCATTCAGGCTTGGAGTATTTTAAAATGTCACCCAGGTCAATATTCTGAAGGCAAGCTCTGAAAGAGGCGCTGGAAGAGAAAGAGCACCCGACTAATTCAGCGAATCGTTGTACAGCCCTCTCGGGTTTCCTGGAAATAATGGACGTCATAGATCCGCTCTGTAGAATAACTTTTTGGAAATATGTGGACGAGACAGGCGAAATGACATGCAGGGCTGTACTTATGGCGCCAGCGGACTCGCCGAACAAACTTATCGTATTGGAATCACCGCCGAAGTTGTGGATATTGTCGTGCACCCACTTGATGGCCATGTACTGATCCCACAGCCCGTTGTTGCTGGGAAACTCTTCGTCCTGGGTGGTCATGAACCCGAACACGCCCAGTCTGTAGTTGACCGTGACGACGATCACGTGACCTTGCTGCACCATCTTCCCTGGCTCTGGGAACGTGGAGCCCGCCACAAAGCCGCCTCCGTGCAGCCACACAATCACTGGGAATGGCTGGCCCACCCCCACGGGAACGTATACGTTGAGGTAAAGGCAATCCTCACCATAGTATTTACTCGCGCTGCTTTTAGTGGACGACCAGCACGATTTCTTGTAGTTGTCCGAATTGATTGGCTG
>RQTK01000806.1:93847-153847 GCA_003991915.1 Elysia chlorotica | reverse complement strand
ACGATGGTATGATTTAGAGTATCATAAACCGTAAAATAGCTCACAGCCAAATTAATAAACATTGGCAAGATAATATGCTTACTCTTTGCTTACTCCTGTTCTTTACTGTTGCTTTACTGACGCATACATCCAACCGTTATAACCAACCTCGGTCTGCAATGACAGATATGGAATGAATTTTGACAAAATTGACTATTTCTGAGTTTGATTTCGTTCGAAACGGAAAAGAATGACATACTTATGATGAGGTAATAAGCATTACTGAAAAAGACCTGAAAAACGACATCGGTTAGCGCAAAGTAAGCACATAATATAGAACACACAGCAGTATGTACAATGATTTCTTGTTGTAATAGTAAACTAATACATAGAAAACACGGCACAGTTAGAAATGGTTAAGTCTTGTTAATACAATAATAGTGAAGTAAGGACACCCACTATAAAGCAACTGAAATGATGTAGAGCTTACCTGCGGGCCTAGCAGAAACTACATGAATTGTATATATATACATGTATTATCAACTGAACCTTGGCCAACTGAGCAGCTGGTTGAACTCTCGAGGCCAGTCTTTGGAGAAAAAAGAAACGTTAGGCTAATACAGTTCCGGTAATCTAGTGATAGGTGGGTCTCTTGCTCCACATGTACAGGTAGGAGGAATTGACAATCAGAATAGTGTGTGAATATGACATAGATCTATACATAGCTATTTATAGATCTATGGAATATGAGGATACAATGGGAATCAATTGGTGCTGCTGGCCCACACAGCTTTAGGTCTAAGTGGCTACGAATAATGTGCTATATGATGTGGAAACACTTTTTGAATTGACCCGTTTAGATCAATATTGAGATCTAGATCGATTTCCGTTTCCTAAAGCTGACAGATATCAACGATCTGTCAAAAGGTTCCTCTCTTCATTTCTTTACATGGCTGGGACACAAAGTAAGAAGTATTCATGTATATATTTTTTACGTTTATAAGCATTCACTGCTGAGAGCCACCTAGACACTTTGACCGAGTGTCAGTCTTTGAAAATCCAACATCCTAGACAAGTCTCAAGGAGGAAATTTAGGAATACATGTATTTAACAATTTAGAACAGCTTTACTTCAAAGATAAAATTGAAAACTTTACAGTAAAGAGAATCAAACGTTCTGACGGTGCTTGTGGTTTAAAAGGTGGACTTCAAATTCATAAGGGAAAACAAAACAAAAAAGAGAGAGAGAGAGAGAGAGAGAGAGAGAGAGAGAGAGAGAGAGAGAGAGAGTTCTTGGATATCTGAAATCTGGATTACCGGTACATTGTTTCCATTTTTATATTGTGTATAATCTCCCGCGCTCCAGCAAAAGAAGTCGCCTGATAGTCATTGCCCATTGGTTTAAACTTGAGATAACTTGACCTAGTAATATTGTGATGTATAGGGTTCTTATCAACAGCAAAGTGTCGATCCTGGTCCGGGAACTGGTGCGATAAAAGCGGTATTACCGCGTGGTATTTATAGAACTGCTGGGTATTGATTTCATCTTTAAATGCGGCGAATTCGCGGGCCTTCAAGTCGTTGGGCAAAAGACCTGATACGCCGCGTACCTTGTGCGCCGTGTCAGCCTTTGCAGTGTCGCCATGACCATGACCCATTTCTTCTTCCGCTGCTCCCGCCATCTTGCTCTCTCTTTCCTTTTCTATAGATTCTTTTTTCCCTCTCGCCTCGATTCTCGTATCTTTATCTCCATCTTTTTGGCCTCTATATTACATGAAGGCTCTCCATAGGTCTATTTGTGTGTATTGTGGTAAGGTTACTGGAGGTAGGCCTATGTAGACAAATCTACGACCTGTCCTGAACTTGGTCAGCCCTCCTGTCTCTGTCCTGTAATTTTCTAATTTTAGTTCAGATCTCAAGTCGATGTTTAGCTTTTTTAGACAAATTAAAATCTCATGGCCATTGGCTGACATCGGCACATCGCCAATAATCAGTTTTGGCCACCTGAAACGTACGGATTATTTGGTGCAACCGTTATGGACAGACCTTTGAACGTAAATCTATTTATCAGTAACGCGTTCTTTGCGTCTTCATTCAAACAATATAGACGCCACACCTGGCCTATTCGTTGTGCACCAACACAATTTTCTCTGCCAGTAACTTTTGAACAGGCTAAACATATATCTAGTCCATTGATCTGCTCACCATTAGGGGCTAAAGCCTTCATGCAGTACAAACACAGGCGTCAGGCCCTAACTTGTGAACAGGCTAACCAGATATCTAGCCCATTGATCTGCTCACCATTAGGGGCTAAAGCCTCATGCAGTACAAACACAGGCTAAAGCCTCATGCAGTACAAACACAGGCGTCAGGCCCTAACTTGTGAACAGGCTAACCAGATATCTAGCCCATTGATCTGCTCACCATTAGGGGCTAAAGCCTCATGCAGTACACACACAGGCTAAAGCCTCATGCAGTACACACACAGGCTAAAGCCTCATGCAGTACACACACAGGCTAAAGCCTCATGCAGTACACACACAGGCTAAAGCCTCATGCAGTACACACACAGGCTAAAGCCTCATGCAGTACACACACAGGCGTCAGGCCTAAGTACAGTACACAGGCTAAAGCCTCATGCAGTACACACACAGGCTAAAGCCTCATGCAGTACACACACAGGCTAAAGCCTCATGCAGTACACACACAGGCTAAAGCCTCATGCAGTACACACACAGGCTAAAGCCTCATGCAGTACACACACAGGCGTCAGGCCCTCCGCGCTCACCTGCCAGGCCGCCATAAGCACTGCTTTCATTTTCAGTTAGAACGACACAAAGGTGCAATCGACAAGCGAATACAAACAACGAAAGGGCACAACTTACCATTCAATAGATATCAATATAGATCAACTGAACCTCTTACTCACTTCAAAGATTTTCAAATAATTAATTAGTTATAATAGATCTAGAAGAATCATAAATAAAGCATGAGCCCCAGCAGAGCTCAAACAAACCCTACCTGTCACCGACAGATCACAACCGGAAGCCCATAAATATTCTTTAAAAAAAAAAGTTAAAAATGTATTTCTTCGGTAGGAGAGAAACATATAAAATAATCCGGAAATATACTTTTTGGTGAGAAGTACAATCATATATTCTTTACTAAAAAAACTTATCCAAGACCAAATTTAAAGAAAATAGTTGCAGGCATGTTTTAGACATCTTTAAAAAAAGAAAAGAAAAAGAAGAAAAAAAACAGTTACTTAAATTGTATCTTTATTGTTTGATCGGTGGTTGTGCTGCTTTTTTGTACTTGTTATTGTTGCTGTTAATGTTGCAGTTGTTATTTTTACCGACAATTACATGGTTTAGTTTCTCTTATGAAGTTGCACATGACTGTTGAGCGTCTTGGTAGAAAGGAGGTCACTTTTCACCTGTATCAACGTTGGACGCCTGCTGGACTTCTGTTGTCTTATTTCCTCTCTGATACTGTCAACAAATGTATGTGTCTGTAGCTTAAACTCTTACGGTTTCGTATTCAACTGGTTGTTATGTTGTAAAAAATATAACGTGACCAGCTAAAGCAAGAGTTGTGGTGATCCCTTCCTTCTTTGTATGACACCAAGTGAAACTGCCAGATTCTGTTCTTGGGATCCGTCTGCGATGTAACGTAGTAAAAACGCTAAGCGTTGAGAACTCTACCAACAAAATAACCATCAAACGACAAATCAATCGATATCAGATCTAATTTAAAAAAATAAGAGGTAACATCGCAGAGTATCAAATTGATAGACCCATCTGCCTTGTGAAAGAGAGGGTTAACAATTCCATTGCTTTCAAAAAGGCGCTGCACTTTAGCGCAGCTTATTTATGAGAGTCGTTCAAGTTGGCCCTCTTAATCTTCCACAAGTGCAGTGTTTTTGTCCCACTTAGTCTGAACTTTTGATGGTGCGGCCATTCGGTGGTCGGATGATGAAACGTGATAGTAAACCAGTTGAACATAACGTGATGTACTTCTGGGTAACCCTTCATTAAAAGTCCCCTGAGTTTCATTGGGGGCGCGGTGGTTCAGGGGTAGAATATCGGCTTCCGACGCAAAAGGTCCCGAGTTCGAATCCTGGCTGTTGCGTTCCCTTCTGGTTGGGTCGGTGCCATTATAATGTGACCGGCTGTGACAGGAGTCATGGTATCCCCGCCCTGTCTCGTGTGTGGCAGCACATAAAATTGTCAGACGTCCGTCTTGGGGCCCGTCCAGAATATAGCCTATATAGTGCTGCTGTTGGACGTTGAACCAATCCAACAACAACCCAACACTGAGTTTCATTACAATGTCTGTGAAAGTGCTGCCTATATGTGTCCCTGTTGTAATATTGTCTATCTCATTGGATCACTCTCTCTCCCCCCCCCCTCATTCTCTCTCTCTTTCTCTCTCTCTATCTCTCCCTTTTTTTCACCTCTTTCATTTTGACTCCTTGTCATTTTAGTAAAAGATAGCTATTAATTCATTAATGTGGTTAATATGATTTAACATTTTTACTGCACCATTTATAAACAAGTCCTTTCTGTTTTGGATATGAGTATTTACACATGCTACCTCCTTCATTTTGCAAATATTTTAATAATAAATTCATTTTAACCTAAAACTTATATTCCTAGGTAAAAAAGGCGATGTAAACAACAACAGCAACAACAACAACAACAACAACAACAACAACAACAACAACAACAACAACAACTACAACAAACGTTCACATTCATTTTGCAATATATCTGTCATAATACATGTAATGCTTGAAAAGTACATTATATTTTTTATCTTCTTTCCATTTGTAAACTATATGTATAGTTTTAATACTGGATACATTCCCTTGGACCAAGCACGTTAACGAAAAAATAATGACCCCAAAAGAGTAACAATTAAACTCTGTCTGTCTGTCTGTCTGTCTGTCTGTCTGTCTGTCTGTCTGTCTGTCTGTCTGTCTGTCTGTCTGTCTCAAAGAGAGAGGGAGACAGAGAGATATATAGACAGACAGAGAGAGAGACAGAGAGAAAGAGAGAGAGCGAGAGAGAGAGAGAAGGCTAATGTAGGACATTGTCTCCTCTCTCTCGGTAATTTCGCTAGCAATATCTCAGTCTGTTTTACGACATGTCTACACAGTAACGGCTCTATTGTGCAATATCCCAGCCCATCATGTAAAGCTGATACCGACTCAACGAGTATGGAACACCGAAATAAATTTGGCTCGATTGAGGCCTCGAACTAGGTACTTCTCCCCAGAGCCCAGTGCTCTACAACTCGCGTAAACACACCCTTCTTCACCTTCCCAAAATATACGGTACTTTTTGTATACGTTTTTATAGAAATCTAATATATACTATTGGTTTATGGGTATGGATCTTAAGAGATAAGAGAAAAAAAAGTTAAGAAAAGAACTTGGCTAAGAAAGAAAGGAAAAAAAAAGTTCAATCATTAAAAAAAACCCAATAGATTTTAATCAAGGGGGGCTATCAGGTAAAGTTTGATAATGTCTTGAGCAGTCATAACTTCCCTTTAATCAAACCGGTGCACACTTGGAAACGACTTTATGACTTTTAAAAGTTAACTGCCGGGAGTTGATATTTTTGCTAACATTGAAGGCTCACGTTTTCTCACACCATCTCAAATATAACTTGAAAGGAGAAAAAAAATTAACCAAAAAAAAAGAAAGAAAAGATAAATAATAAGAGAGGAAGGTAGAATAAATAGAGAATTTAAAAAAGGATGCAAAATAAAGGGAAAAAATGTAATGGGTTTAAGGGTAATAATAGAACAGAAAACAAAAAGAGGGATAAGATAACACTAGAATGTAAACACATAATACGAAAACTGAACATTATTTTGTTATTTTATTTGCCGCCAAAATTCTTAAAAGGGACGCTATAAGTTTAATCTTCTTTAAATGATTCTATAAAAGATGTTTTATAGGATAAACTCCCTTGGTTCAAAGCAAGGGGGATTTAATAATATTCACCGCACATACACAAAAAATAGCGTTGATTAACTCTCTTTCTCTACTACCCCCTAACTCTCTCTCTCTCTCTCTCTCTCTCTCTCTCTCTCTCTCTTTCTCTTTCTCTTTCTCTCTCCATCTTTCTCTCTCAGACTTTAAACAAAATTACTGTCTAGAACCGCTGCCAATTTTTAAGAAAGTTCACGGAATGCCTTTATACTTTTTTAACAAGTTGTTTATAATTACATAATAGAATGTCATAACACTTGATCAAAATATTTTCTTAACTCTTTGTCGAGAATTTAAAAAAAAGCCCAAAAAACAACATAAATTAAAGAAACCGAAACAAAAACGTATAGGAACTCTCTAATTTTTCTTTCATTTAATATATATACAAACTAACTTCGAATCAAATGAAGGAATGTTTAAATAAGGAAACGACGAAGTTAAAAAATGTTGGATTGATAAGTAAATAAAAAAAAAATTAAAAAATAGATAAGTCAATAGATACTTAACAAGTAAACAAATGTGTGGTTTTGTCATCCCCTGTCTGAGTTTGCTGAAATCTGTTTAAGATTAAGTTGAAAGCTTCATGCAGAGATGTCCCAGTATGATCAGGAGCAAACACAGGCTTTAAACGCTGCCAGAGAAGCTGCGGCCATTTTCTTATCTTCTGTGCGACAAACGTGCATATGAAAAGAAACTTTTCTGTAACTTAGTTAGAAGGTGAAGCGAAAGACAATGATGCCATCTGATAGATGCAAAACCTGTGACACTTATAACTCGCAATGTAAACTATTCTGAGATAATCCTATTTTGTAGCTCTTAGCGATGTTTACCAAGAACGGCAACATTCTCTCATTGCTATTAAAGTTTCAAATCTCTAATCCAACTGGCCGGGAAACATTGATGTGTCAAATAAAAAGAAAAGAAAAACAAGGTGCAGCTGGGTCGGGCGAGCCATAAAGTTTGGCCTGAGTCAGTTTGTGTTCCACAGACGTCAGTGTCTAAGCCATCGAGCGCCGATCTGATGCCACTTACTTGGACAAAGCGGCAGGCCAATGTGCCGGCTGGGCTTGCAAATGAGTTACGGGGATAAAGCGCTTCTGTATGGCCCACCATTGTGAGATGGGATATGATACACACACTGCAAACAATGCACAAAGACTGGGCTTATGTTTGCTTTCCACTGAATCACAACAGAACCAGGTTCCTTTAAACGGATTCAACTCGACACAGGAAAAACAAACCGTAATTTATCGTCTTAGATTCAGGTGGGCGAACAGGTGTTTTGCGGCAGACGTATATATTCTCGATATCGGTTTGATAACTTTAAAGGTTAGTTTGTTCACAGGTTTATAGAATTAGAAAGACCACATGTTGATCTGTTATAAAATGTCGGCATTTAGGGATACAAAAAAAAGCTCCGAATGGCGAAGCAAGTCAGCGGCTTACAGCATTGCAATCACACACAAGGTTGGGAGGTCGAGGAACACCTGTGTAGATTCGTTAACTACGTGGCATTAAGTCATCCAAACGTCCGGAAACGACTGTCCAAGTTGCTGGCTGCAATTTCAAAGTAAGCTGCTTCATTTTTAGAATGGGTTCAGACCTGTGACACAGTTTTGTTTTAGCAATTATAATTTTTTTTTTAATGTGGTAAGAAAGAAATGTTAAGGTTTAAACTTGACGTTGGAATAATGGATCTTTGTAAAAGAGAAAAGCAAAAAACGATTTCCAAAAAAATTCCTAGCACGGAATTCCGCATAATCCTTTCTTTAGATAAATACCTTTTTAAGAAAAAAAATATCTTTTTAAATTCCATTGTATTTCTGTATCGCGGCAAAATATTTAGAACAGCTATTCCTATGTGCATGATACACATAGCCCTACAGATGTTTCACAGATATATAACTAATAAGGTGGTTGGCGTTGTTTACAACTTCCCACAATCCAATATAAAACTATAATGTAGTTCAACTGACATTACATTGTTAAAAACTAGGACAGTTTCATTGATAAGTTAACTGTCATTTTTTTTATAATTGACTTATAAATAATTTTAATCATTAACCATTAATGTTTAGCGACCATATTTCTACTAAAGACTTTTAATACATGTGCCGTGAAATTGTAGGAATGGTTAAAATTGTTTAGAGGAGAATGCAGTTGTGTAGTTCTTTCCAGAGATCACACACAAATCTAAGATCTAGACAAAGGGGTGGGGGAAGGGGAGGGTAAAATTGGAGTCCTGTGTATAACACCTCATGCTATAGTGGTCAACTCAATATGCTGTTATGGTATTTTTTTTACTGTTCAGTTTATTTTTTGGTTTTGTTATGTGTGTCTTTTTCCATTTCATACCTATTTGTCCGGGGGGGGGGGGTATGTTTACATTCTATAAAATTTGAAAAATCTTCAATAGACCTTAATGTTTTGTAAATCCCAGACGCAGCTTTAAGTTTAGAAGTCAAGCTCACAACCAGATGACTTGGGAACTAAAATTTAGAAAAGACCTTCACAGTTACTTGTCTGATTAAAAACAAATGGTTCAATGTGCCATAAGTTTTAGCGTGTGAAGCGGGGTATAGCAGAGAAAATAAATGGTCCCAAATCATTTTTATCGTGATCCCTTTTTTGATTATGTTCGCAGCTTTTCTGTATTAAATTTCTGCACAATTATTTTTATATTAGTGTTTTATTGTAAATGCAATATTACAGACGCTATTATTATTAGGTAACTCGCATTATTTAAAAATAAAACGGATTTCTAAATTTGGCTTACTATCATTTACAAGTTAAGTCATTCTTTATATAGCACTTAATAATAATTATCACGAAAGCTAAATACTTGGCACGGTTTAAAACGTAAACCGTTTAGATGTATGACAATAAAAAAATAGAGGTTAAAATGCACAAACAAAATAAAATTGTTTATAAGTACTGACGAAATGGGTGTGGGGGTGGTGGGGTGGTAGGAAAGAGGTTGACTGACAAAAATAGGTTGAGGGACCAAGATAGGAAGAAATACAGCAGAGAAGGTCTAAGAATTTTTGTTCTTTTTCGTAGATCTGCATTTTTTTTCGCAAAAATGTTTATCGTTCTATCTGCTTTGGAAATGTTACTGTTTTGTCAAGAGAATGCGCCTCAGTTCAGAAACTTCAGATCTCTCTTTTCACTCCATTCTTAATCTTATTTTTCATAAGTCAAAGCGCAGCGGTTTAACTATAAATTATCATGACACTCCTTTACACGGTGAGCTAGTTTTACCCATCAATAGGGACAAAACGTTCAGAGTTAAAGATTTCACGGTAAGGGGGGTCGTGTTTTCACACGGGCTTTTCAAAAGAACTAATGACTCTAAAAGGACAATGGGCCGGTAACTTGTAACAACCCCCTGGATGGTGTTCCACCTCGTAATCACTCTTAGAAAATCAGAGAAGATCAGGATGACAATGGGGGGGGGGGGGTGTGCGGCATGTCTTCTTACATCTTTACGTCTCCTATGACATCTGGAGCAAGGGCCTGGGGCATGTTCTCATACATTGTACACGTCTCTTAAGTCAGTTGGATGTCTTAAGACAGGAGTCCAATGGGAGACCAGGCGACCGTGCGACCAGGGCCCATCAGGGATCTGCTCATGAGCGAGCGCGAAGGGCGTGGAACTGACCGGACTGGCGGACTGGCGACTCCGTGTTTAGACGGCCGGCCTTGTCTCGCTGACACTCCGGGGCTAAACACCTCCATGGAGAGCCTCACACAAGCATCAGACAAGCAAAACTGTGTGTTTTGCTCACGCATGCGGTAAATGTGACGGCTTTTGTGTTGTATGGATGGCTGGTTTGGGATGATGCAGGTGAGATGGGGAGAGAAAAAAGAGAGAGATATGAGGAGAGAGATGGGGGAAAGAGAAAGATAGAGATGAAGAGAGAAAAAGCGAGAGATGGGGATAGATATAGAACGAGATGGACAGAGAAAGAAAGAGATGGGGAGAGAGAAAGAGGGAGATGGGAAATAGAAAGAGAGATATACAGAGAAAAAACTATAGGGATGGGATGAGCGAAAGAGAGGGATGGGAGAGAGATGGAGAGAGAGAAAGAGAGAGATAATTAGGGAGTTAGAAGGAGAGAGATGGACATAGAATGGTAGAGGTGGGGAGAGATAAAGATAAAGATGGAGAAAAAAAAAGAAATGGGGAAAGAAAAATAAAGGGGAGAAAGAGATGGAGAGAGAGAAAGAGAGAGATAGGAAAAAGATGGGAGAAAGAGAGAGGGAGAGAGAGAAAGGGAAAGATGGGAGAGAGATCAAGAAAGAGAGATTGATAAATAAATGTACATAAATATTAGAGAGAGAGAGAGAGAGAGAGAGAGAGGCAGAGACAATGAGAGACAGAGACGGAGAGGGAAAGGGGCGAGAGACACACACAGAGAAAGGCAGAGCGAGATAGAAAGCTAGGTATAGCTAGAGAGAGAGAATGAGAAAGAGAGAGAGAATGAGAGAGAGAGAGATGGGGGGAGAATGTGTGTGTGTGCGTGTGTAAAAAGTAAAAAGACAAAGATATAGAGGAATTGACTGACAAAACCAAACCAAACCAAACAACAAAACTACACCACTCAAGAAACAGACGCAGAAACGACGCGTACAGTGGGGCGCAGGGGTTGGGTGAGAGGGAAAGAGAATACGATGCCTCTAATCGCCACCACCCGTTAAAGAAAAGACAAGTGTACGTATTATAAAAGTTGGGCACGTGTCCTGAAAGTCTCTACGTCTTCTCTCCCGGCACGATCCCCCAGACGCTGTCCCAACTCTCAAAGCCTATTTGTCTAGTGCTGTTGTCTCACAATAGAAACTCATTGACTTAAATCTGGAGGGGCGAGAGAGTGGAGTCATTATGGAACTTGAAGTTGTATGCTCTGTTGAATCGGTTGTGGTTAGGTCTTGGAAGTTCGGAGGGCAGACAGATGTTCTCTCACTGTACGCTGTACTTACAGCCTTGCTGATCCTGATGCTTGCTAGCACGTGACTATTACGTCCTTTACACTGGTTTAGGCGACGGCAAAGCCTCAATATATTCACTGGAGAAATTATTCTTAGACATCGATGCATATAGTGACCAAGGTAATGATCGCCGGGAAGCTGTTGTCGTTGCTTGATTTATTTTCCCGCCTAATCGAATGTTCCTTTTGAAGATTGATGAAATAGTTAAATAATTTTTATTTATTTTTGTTTGTTTTGTTTTAGTCGGCAAGTTAAAGATTTTTTTTTGGCGTGTGGGTGTCTTTGCAAAACGAACACATTAATACTTTGTTAGCTCTTAATATTTGTGTAGAACTGAGAACAAGGCCATACAGTGACTTACTTGCGGGATTGAAAGCTAACGAGTGACATTCTTCTCTGTGGAAAAACAATTCAAACAATTCATGCACTTTGTATTTTTATATCTCTATTTTTTTCTTAAATGTTCTTTCTTTTTGTGTAGCCTTCTTCAGATAATTAATTTCTTGAGACACGAATCAGATGCAACCCATGATCTTGAATTGAACTAGTGAGTATGCATATAACACACTTATAAACTGCATGCTTGTTTTAACTATTTCGATTATTTCCAATATTTACTTCTAGTTACAGTGTATTAAAACAACTAGAAATAGCATAAACAGAGCAGCCCAAAAAGTGACTTTAGCATTAATTTAGGTGTACCTAGTATCAAAGCCGAGACTAGTGGGATTAGCTTACTAAAAGAAGTTCCAAGTGACAACACCATTCTCGTATATCCTTCAATCAAATGATAGAATGATCAGAGTTATGAGAATGGTGTAAGATTACTGATAGAAAAAAATTGTGCTGATTATGGCCAGTCTTTGTTTTAGAAACGAATTGCCATAAATTAGTCCTGGATCTATCTCGTTTTGAATAGTGCCTTTGCGACATCTTCCTTAACTTTTTTTTCTTTTCTCTCGTCGTCGCTTTTTTTTTCTTAAAAACTTTTATTCTTATAAAAACAACATTTATGTTGTTTTTTTTTAAGTCTCCCCCCGCCAATAATGCAAAATAGAATACACATAAATCAAAAATGTATGTGGCAATAAGGTAGATATACAGACAAAAAGTTATGTTCGTACTTTTTCTGTAGAGGGAAAACGACGAATAAGCCATAATCATAACATACTTAAAACATTATGGAGATTAGGAAAATCATCTTCGAGGAATCCCTTTCCCTCTCTGTGAATTTATTTAGAATGCAGCTGATATGCATTATGTTTTCATGGTCAATTCATAGTACAGTCATCTGAAGTAGCAAAAGGGTTCAAGTGATTTTCCTACTTTTGATCAACTCACTTCCAGAGATATCTGTATGTAGCTTCCCTATTGACTGAATTGACTAAATTTACCCCTTTGCCGTATTTAACTTTGGACATGCGCATTTTTGCTAATAAAATTGCATGGTTTAGAACATTTACTACATCTTTGTCCAGGGCATCAATTCCTAGCCGGGGCAGGTTAGCTGATTTAGACCCTCACTATAAATGGGAGTTCGTGAAGATTGAAATTGCGTAATTTTCTCAGGGTTTCAGTAACGCTTTACAGAACGAATTTGATAGTTAGGAAAAAGTAATAGCCTGCGACCCACAAAATAGGGAAATAGAAAATACGAATAGCATTCATTCGAAAAGAATTAGAAGTGAAGATGCTTAATAAAACTAGAGGAGCACAAATGGATGACTATTCTTTTGAGCGAAAGAACAGCACTGGTTAAAATGGAGGATGTTTGCCGAGAGAATTTCAAAGAGGTGTAAGACAAGGTTGTCCAACATCCCCACTAATTTTTCTACTTGCTATTTTAGCCATAATCATAACACCAGAAAATAAAATAAAAGGCTTCCACATGCCAGGCTCACCTAAAGTAGTGAAAATCAAACAGTATGTCGATGATAAAATGAATTTAATAAGAGATTTAATTGACTTCAGAGAAATATTGTACAAATTTTAAGATTCCGAACATATATCAAGCCAGGAACTTAACAGAAAGAAATGCCAAGCAATGATGATGGGACAAATAAAATGATTTGTTACAGAAGTCCTCGGCATCCCGTTTGTCCCGATTGTAAAAATTGTAGGCATTTGTTTTAGTTCAGAACCGCCACACGGAAAAAAATTGGAGTACTAGAATTGAAAAGCTGGAGAGAACTTTATCTTTATGGTCTAAGAGAGATGTATCCGTTATTGGTAATATTCACATTATCAAATAATTCGGATTAAGTCTCTTTATGCACTCAATGAATAGCATTAGAATGCCATATGAAAGACATAACAAAAATAAATCAAATATTCTTCCGGTTTTTAAGGGGTAAAAAGATATGCTTATAACAGAGCATTCCAGAAAGTTAGACGCTCAGTTACGGTAAGTTCTTTCGAGACGGGAGGTCTAAACGATCTAAAATTTAAAATTGAAATCTATCACGAGAGTCATAGGTAAACAAAAGCGCTACCATTTCAAACCGATACTAATTATGCACAGACAGATGCAATATTTAATACATGTAACTAGTGTAAATGGAATTGAATTATACAATCTACGTAAAAGACCGACAGGTAAAAACAAGTAAAATAGGAACTTAAGCACTGAAAACACGTTTGAAAAGATGACTCTTCAGAACTGAAAACACGTTTGAAAAGATGACTCTTCAGATCTCTTTTAAAGGTCTCGAGGCTTGCACTCTCCCTAATCTCTCGTGGAAGAGAATTCCAAACATGTGGTCCCTGAAACTGAAATGACCGGTCGCCAAATGATTTAAAATTAGTTTTAGGCGTAAAGAGTAAAGTTTTGTCATTTGTAGATCTTAGAGAGCCAGATGCCTTGCTCAGATTAAGGTGCAAAAGTTCTTGTAAATATTGTGGGGCCAATTTGTTTAAGCATTTAAAAACAGTTATAGCGATCTTGTATTCAATTCCTTCTTTCACGGGCAACCAATGTAATGATTTTAATAGGGGATTTACATGCTCATTTTTCTTTTTCTTGTAAATTACCTTGGCCGCGTGATTTTGAACTTTTTGAAGTTTATTTAGTTGGTCTACCGATAGACCAGAGAGTAGTGCATTGCCATAATCCAGTTTGGATAGAACCAGAGACACCATTAATTTTACAGTGACATCAAAGGTCAGGTATCTTCGTATAAGACTGATACGACTTATCTCAAAATATAAAGTGTATGTATTACATCTAGTCAAGTAGGTATTGCCTTCATATTGGATTCTATCGGAAATTTGTCCATGACCGAAACATTGATCAAACATGTTAGATAGACAGCTTAAGAACTGTAAGCAATGATCCCAGTGGTTAATGAAGAAAGTCAATACATGATTGTACATGTTAGTAATTATGTATCTTTTTACTATCTAGATAAGGTGGGTGCGGTATGCAAACATTTAGTATGTAGATTTAAACTCACACGAAGCGCAAAACCTTCTTGTCACTAAGGGGTTAAACAAATATTTCTGAATATGGACACCGATCGCCTTGTGAAGAAAGGAAGTACGCGTATAATATAATTATATTATAAACGGAGATGGAATTGAAAAACGTTGATCTCAAATGTTGTTTGTGACAAATATGGCCCCAGCTGGTCATTACAAAGCATCTCGTGTCAATATTTTCTTAGCCTGCCAGGCAAGACTTGAGAAAACTGTTTACTTTTGTGTTTTCTCGTGTGTCCTCACAGCCAGGTCATAGTATCACGTCTTTAGCGATGAACTCAAACGTGGTCTTTAGTTGGTTAATGAAGCTATGATAGCAACACGCGTGAAACATGCCCAGAAACTGGCATAATAGAAAGTGTATGATTTCATTGATTTGCAGGAAGTGGGATTGTCCTAAAGCAATGGCAATCGTAAAAGCGTATGATTTGCAGGAAACGGGTTTCCCCGCTAGCCAAACATCCCCTGGGCCGCGACGAGTAACTCACTCCGAGCAGAAGTGAATTAGGCCCGCGACAGCTCGGGTGTCTCCGTTACAGGCGCGCCTTCTGGCCACCGGTCGTCCACCACTCCACCACTCCACCACTCCACCACTCCACCAGAGAGCATGTTTATCTTTAGCCTTAATTTCCTCTTCAGGACTATCAAAAGTTTGTGAATCGCCACAAAATAGCGCTGAACTTGACCTTGTTTAGAAAGGAACCAAGTTAGGATGGTGGGCATTGTGTCAAAACAGCTGATTATTGTGGAAACAATAGAATCCCTCTGTGTTTATTCAGACTTTATGGTGATGATAAATTCCTCATGAATTATGTCTCGATTTAATGAAAATGGTTCAAATTCATCTAAAATTTTTTTGCTTCTCTGTCAATCACAAAAAATACATAATAAATGCTATTCGTTAGAAATAATAATGTTACGGTCAAAATAGTCGTCCATTTTAAATGCATACTTTTTCCCGACACTAACTTGTTGATTTAATTATTTATTGTTTAATCGCTTTGAAAATTTTAATTACAAATCTACTTTGTAAGTTTCGATATTCTTTGCTTAAATGTGCAGTGCTATTTTCCGTAGTTCTTAAGATAAAAGGGTGAATTTAAACTGGAACTTTCATGCGAATGGGAGCAAATTCCTTCCGTAAAAGTACTCGTTTAATGATGATGTTTTGTCCTTCTCTCCTTTTCGTATTTTAAAAAGAAAATCAATCAACTTAAGCTTTGTTTGATTGTTCGAGAAATTGTGATAGTAATCAATATTGTTTCAATGTATCAAAATAAATTACATTTTATCTTATTATTACTCAAAGCAGTATTGGCACACCATAAAAATGATTCTTCCCTTATACCTCTATTTCTGTCTCTTCACATATCTCTCTCTTTTCCTATCTCTCTCTTTCTCTCTTTATCTCTCTCCCTTTATCTCTGACTATCTCTATGTCTATCTCTCTCCCCTTCTCTCTGTGTCTATCTCTAGCTCTCTGTCTATCTCTCTCTCTTCCTCTCTATTTCTCTCTGTGTTTAACTCTCTCCCTCTCACTCGGTCTATCTCCCTCTCTTTTTATCTCTCTCACTTGCTCTCTGTCTATCTCTTCCTCTCTCTATCTCTCTCTCTCTCTCTCTCTCTCTCTCTCTCTCTCTCTCTCTCTCTCTCTCTCTCTCTCTCTCTCTCTCTCTCTCTCTCTCTCTCTCTCTCTCTCTCTCTCTCTCCCTCCCTCCTTCTCTCTCACTAAGGCGGGAGGCCAAACTGGCGCAAGTTGCAGAGCTTTGATTTCCCAATAGGGAGATCGCTGGTTCGAAACCCACGACCAGGTACATGTATTTGTCGTATTTCGTGCCCTAACTAGTTGGACCTGTGTCAGTACAACACGAGAGGCCGAGAAAGGAGCTCTGAACAGGAGATGGAAGCCCGCACTGTCTCTGGGAGACATCACGAACAGTGGAGTACAATGTCAGCGACTAGCCTTTATCAAGAACGGGTCTCACGACTAACGTCTTCATAGCCTCAGCGAAATTGGTCATTTCCTTCGGAGAAAGTAGGTACGGGAAGATATACAAGTCTTTTTTTGAATTCTTTCAGGAGCTCACGGATATCCTTTAAAGCGATAGATGAAAACACCAAGTGAAAATGTTTACGCAACGAACATTAAAGCTCGCTGTTGTCTACTCTTTAATACCGACTACAATAGGTGGAGAACAAAAACAAAACTAAACAAAACCATAACAAAAACAACAAAAAGACAACAAACCCGAACTGACCTGATTCTGGAGGGGTTTTTAAAGATTGGGACTGGGAAAGGGAAGAGGCAAACTTTGCAACGATTGTTCAACATTGTAACCACTCTGTTAGATAACAAAGACGAGAAGATGCAGCGACAGAACAACACCTGAAGAATGATGGCAAGGGAGCGGCGATTAAGGGCGACTCAGAAAGAGAACAAAACAACAACAAAAACCAAAAAAAAAGATGAAGAGGGGACAGAGAGATCAAGAGCTCTATGGTTGCAGCCCATTTAAATATGATGGGAACGGAGCGGGAGAAGAAAGTGTTGCGACGAGAGGCGGTTTGTGGGTATGGGCTAAGAATCAAGGGAAAGATGACGTGACCGAAAGGGTTATGGAACGGTGTGTCTTACACGGGAAGATGAGAATAGCCCTATCAAGCTGACATCGGTTGCATAGAAAGCAGCCACAATGGATCTGACCGACTGAGAATGGCAGTGCGCGAAGGTGACCGAGTGTGACTGAATGTGACCATAGGTGACCGTGTCTGCTCCGCTAGAGGGCGTCCACGGGCGTGAGATTCCGGCGCTCCGGGTCACATGACTGTGGGAGAGTCCAGGGAGCGCTGCGTGTGAGTGCTGTAAGTAGGTCATCTGGTCAGGTAAGTCTAGCGGGCAGCGCCTGGAAGCTCAGTGGATAGTGCCCGGAACTGACGAGTTGGTGGAGGTCCGAGATTCGGATCTCTGCTGGTGTCCTGTGCGCAAATAGGATTCTTGGGGTAACTTGGAATTGTAGACTTTAGAGTATATATTACAGCACGCCGGCACAATAAGGTCTTTATTGTTCTAGTGAAACTAATCAAAGATTTAACATTTTTTTATAAATGGATTCGAAAAAGAAAGGCCCCAGTTAAATTTAGACTAACCATGATAGAGGCGAATGGGAAATGTTAAAGTTTTCGCTATGATATTGATAAGAGCGGCCATTCACATGTAAAAATAGAACAATACGTGTGAACCTGGAAGCTGAAATAAAATATTACATTTATCTTTGGATTTCATACATTCCTTATCATTGTTTCGAAATCTCTTAGCATAGTGAGATCACTAATAAAAGAGGAATTCAAGTCATTCAAAAAGACATAATAATGACTAAGGTTTCTTGGTTCCCTACAGAAATAGGGCCCACTGGACGCTCTTTGTAAAGACTAAATCTGTGATCGTAGCCAGCAAAGCTCTCCCTGGTTTAACGTTTCTCATCACCCTGTGCCTAGGTCTCAATAGAGATCTTAGAGGACGAGAGGAGCCGAGAGCGGAATACTCTGACTTTGCCGACCACATGATACATGGTACTGATCTAACCAGTGGTGGTCAGAGCCCACATCTGGAAAGAAATAAACGCCTTTCTGTAAGGCAATGTAGGAGAAATGAAACGGTGGGTGGGTTTGGGATAAACTTGACACTCGTAGCACATAATGAAGCAAGCAAGCAAGCAAGCAAGCGGAGTCAAAGACAAGCCACGGACCAAACAGATCGTGAGGGAGAAAAACAACTAAAGAGGACGTAAACCTCAGCAAGCCCTGACGTTAGCGTAGGTAACATGACACGACGGATGGGGCTGTTACGTCTTCCCTTCACACCTTAACTATACGTATTCATTTAGGGCCCGAGCATCTCACTCTGTCCACGTCTTCAGTTTAAGGTGGTCTCCAATGACAGACAATTTGTGTCGGTCCAGTTCTGTTACTGTTGGGTCATTTTATCTCTCAATATATTTCTGTTTGCGACTGCACCCCCTGGCGTCTTTCTTGTTTTCTTTGCCTTAAAGTATTGAACTAGCTATTTTTCACAGTGCTGTCAGATCAAACGTGTCTAAAGTTACTCTCTTCTTTCAACAACAGATTTATATCGATGTAAGTTTCGGCAGGTATTATTTTAAATTGCTATAACAATTATGGTAAATTCATGGTTCATTTCTAAGTCCATTTGTTTACCAACCTTCATCTCTCTATTTATCGATCTATCGATCTATATATCTATTTATCTAATATTTATTTATTATTGCCTAATTAACTTCTACACTTTTTCTTTTCTATTCAAGTACCTGTCCAATATCAAATATGCCCTGCGGGTTTCGTTTAAAATTAATGCCTCCTAAGCTCTGTATGGGAGAGAATCTCTCTCCTAGTTAGTGCCTCCTAAGTTCTGTATTGGAGAGAATCTCTCTCCTAGTTAGTGCCTCCTAAGTTCTGTATTGGAGAGAATCTCTCTCCTAGTTAGTGCCTCCTAGGTTCCCACGGAGGAGTTTATTCGGCGTAGAATTGCGTGGAACTTCTGTGCGGGAGGCGCCCGGTTCCATCCATCAATTTGGCAATGTTTTGTTTCTTGGTTGGATCGGGTCCTGTTCGGGAGAAAATGCACAATGGTTTCTTTTCTCTTCTTCCAAGGCGCTCGTTGGTGTTGTTTTCAGATGCAATTTTACCGAGATCGTCTAGATACATGCGATGGATATCCTTGATGAAGAATACCGTAGAGTTGGCATGCCTTAATTATATCAGAATTTGTTTTCTTATCTTGGGACATTTTTCTTTACTCCTTTTTTCATCCGAAGCGTAGGGCCCGTCATAATTTCAGGTTCACTATTTTGTAGCGGCAGTGGCATGATTAAAGACATCTTTACCAATATCTTTCCTCACTATACCGGCATGTGTTTTGACATAAATCTAGTTTGAATAAGCTGCAGGTTGCTATCATTATTTTTAACCCAGTAACGGGACCATCGGTTTAGTCTGGAGTCCGATATGGACAATTTGATGAAATCCTTTTATAGATATATAAACAATAATATTGTCACTGCCCAGCACTACTCGCGATCCTGGTTCCTATAGGTTGTTGTTTTCAGTTTCAATATTTTTTAAAGTTTTCTCCAGAAACCGACATTGCTTCCTTTATAACTTATGGTACCTTACACTCTGGAACCTGAGGACATTAAACATTCTTTCACTGTCTGTGTTTAACGCTGTGATTTGAGTTACGTTAGCTGTCATTACTAATCCAAGCCAACGATAGAAAACTACTTCTGCTTGTCCTATAGACATGTCCTACTTTTTTTCTTCCTGTATCTTTTCCCTCCGATATAAAAACATGTTTTGTTAGAGTTGACAATGAAGACCACTGCTGTCCCCTGTGTTTGCCTAGCTCCACAAACAAGCTAGATCCAACTTTCCCCGCTCTGTTATTACACATTCTATAAGTTTGTTGAAAGCCCCTTTTCTAAGGAGTTGAGCCCCCCAGTGTGTACGGGTAGGTGTATAACCTGTCACCCAACAAGACCACTTTCTACCGCCTCGGATTTCTCCATGACTCCTCTGGACCGGTTTAAATCTAGATCTACCTCTGGCTGTGAAAACAAGGAAAACAACCCCCCCCCCCTGACTAATTACCCTCGTCTCACTCCTTCACGACCTTTCTCCACCCGAGCATATTTGTTTATCTTGCTTACCCCCATTAGTGTTTGGGAACAACGCTGTTACAGAACCGGTAAACCACGCAAAGTATACTCGCCCTGGACTCGGTTAGAGGACATTAATCGGTTCCATTCGGTTCTAAGCAAAAATTACACTTGGCAGAGTAGTTTGAATAATATGGCGGTTACACTGCCTTAGATGTTATAACTGGTACACTATTATGCGTACGTAAACATCATTTAGAAGATAGGCTCCCTAGCTATCAAAAACAGCAATAAAGGGGAATTAAGTTTGGAAGGGTTAAAATATAGAGCTAATTAAAAGAAAACAAGATACATGTTTTATTTTTTTTTCTGCTTCCATGGTATGTATAATTTTATTGTGCTCGATAATAACGACCACATCGACTGCTGCATCCTTGAAATCACTGCTATTCAGGCAATGAAATTTGTTTACAGGAACCGAATAAAATCTAGTCGGTTTCATCAAGAACAGCAGGTGCATTCGAATCCAGTTTTTATCCGAAGGCTGGCGAATCCCATACACACAGAATGTTTACTGAATACACGATTGTGATAATTTACTAACATAACATCAACTGAAGCTATATCCCTGAAATTAAATCCATTCAAACAATAAAATTTGTAATCGTAACATTATCGATTCCATCAAGAACTTTATAATTGGGCTCGAGTTTGGATCCGGGCGCTGGCGAATACCTCTATATATACAAGATTGGATCCGGGCGCTGGCGAATACCTCTAGACATACAAGATTGGACTTTGTGGTGTGGAGAGGACCCTTCTTTTCACGCCGCATCTCCTCGGCTCTCGGTTTCCGCTGATCTGACATGCAGTCCGAGAATTAGCAGCACAAACCACAAGAAGCCTACACTCCAGCATAGCCATTGTGGGTGTCTGAATAGATAGGCTGGGCCGTCAACCTGACGATGCGCCCCTGTCTCCTGTCTCATTTCCCTGGGGGCACGTAAGGAGAATGTCTAGGGAGTCTTGTCGGAGCAGGCCTAACCTGTCTTGATAGACACCCTCCCTCCCTCCCTCTCTCTCAGTCGGCGTGCTACAGCTCTTCGGTTTTGTTTGCGTTTCTTTTTTTTGAAGGTTGAGCTAGGTATTTTTACCTGTATCTTTTTTAAGTATCTAGTTAGGTTTCTTTTGTGTTTCAGGGGTTCTGAGGTTTGGAATTTCGTTCTAAAATAAAGTCGAGTTTATTCGTACTGATCATCACTGTAGCGGACCATTTATCTCACTCCCTCACTTTCGCTCGCGCCCCCCTCCTCCGTCTCTCGTTTTATATATGTATATATTTTTTTGTCCTCTTCTCATTTCCTCTGATCTATCCCTCGCATTACCTACTTATTAAACATAGTTATCTTTTCCTTAAAATTTCTGCTATCTGCCTCATTTGTATTTCTGCTGCTGCACAAAGTATCAGCATAATTCATGACCCATCTGTGTTGCCAACTGCGGACACTCGCTTACCCGCCTTTGATTGTTTTCTCTATTGTTGTATTCAAACGTGCTTCAGTTGTGAACCCTGTTTCACATTACTAGCACAATCTTCAGACCAGTTCAACCAATACGCACTAAAGTATCCTAAAAGGTTCCTTGGTCGCAGACTGTTACAAAAAGCCTTATCCCAATCCCATCTTTTTAACGCCGCGGAGTTTGAAAAACCACCAAGAGTTCCTTTCACATAGCACGCCATTTGAGAGTTACATAACGGCGGGCTCGAGGTGTATGCTTGAGATCTGTTAAATGAGAAAACATCAATGTAAAAGAGTGTACGCCTCTATTTTTTGTAAATCCGTGATTTAAAAGACAACACGGTGGAGTCTCCATTCGTAGGTAAAAGCGCGGAACGCAGCCGTGTTTGCAAACTCCATTAAACAGCAGGAAAGAACCGCGCGGCGCGGCCAGGTGTAATGATGGACTCCTCACTGTCGGGAAAGATAAGTGCGCATGCGTGGACAAGGTGTATAGCCAGCCATGGCCGACTTGGCGGCCTCAATGGGCTCGCGCTGAGCGGGGTCTACGCGGCGAAAAACCGCCTATCTCCCTGTAAGGTAGTCGCCCCCAGCGGGAAGGATACATCCGCCAACCGTGAAATTACCGCAACAATTCGGCTGGCTGATGTACAAGTATGTTCTCCAACCCGTCAAAGCAAACCCAGATATAGGCAAAAATTATCTCGTTGGACCCTAGAAAGTTCTTTCTTGGTTTTCCGTCTTCATCTAGGGCCGGTCAAGTGTGTGATAATTCTGTTTGCTCGATGTGGAGTCTTTTGTGTTGGAGAAAAAGAATGTGCTTAATTGATGCTTGGCTCGACACCAAGGCTTAGCAAGTAGCCACTAATTTTCACCCCTAGTTATTACAACTCCTTGACTGGCTAGACGAGGGTTCTCTTGTTTCCTTCAGAGATGGGTTGAACTGCCGTGAACTCTGGAGGTGTGTGTGTTTGTCTCCAGTTGTGGTACCAGAGGGACACGCGACGCAACCACGTTCAAGTGCTGGGCGGATTAAAAACATCCAAACAATGAAAATAATTATTTAAACAAAATACATGTAAAACGAGATGTAAAATTAATATTGATGTCGATGAAAAAGGAACATTTTGACAAAGGAGAAAACCAACTTTAAAAAAAAGTTTCTATTGGCCGAATTTCAGGCTACATAATTTTACGAAAGTGATGAAAATATCCAATGGTTTCTGAGTCCTATGAAGTTGGTACAGTGATTATTTTATTTGTGAAAGAAGCAATAAAAGGAAAGGTGGTAAAAGTAAAAATATAAAGAAAACAATTTACAATGATGACGGTCAAGTTGCATAATGGATGATGTAAATGATGGTGATGATGATGATGATGTAAATGATGGTGATGATGATGATGATGACGATGATGATGATGGTGGTGGTGGTGATGATGATGATGATGATGATGATGATGATGATGATTTTTTAATCACTACGATAATGATATTTATATATAAAATGAAAGTTCTTTATTATCTGTATTTTTAATCACTACGATAATGATATTTATATATAAAATGAAAGTTCTTTATTATCTGTATTTTTAATCACTACGATAATGATATTTATATATAAAATGAAAGTTCTTTATTATCTGTATTTTTAATCACTACGATAATGATATTTATATATAAAATGAAAGTTCTTTATTATCTGTATTTTTAATCACTACGATAATGATATTTATATATAAAATGAAAGTTCTTTATTATCTGTATTTTTAATCACTACGATAATGATATTTATATATAAAATGAAAGTTCTTTATTATCTGTATTTTTAATCACTACGATAATGATATTTATATATAAAATGAAAGTTCTTTATTATCTGTATTTTTAATCACTACGATAATGATATTTATATATAAAATGAAAGTTCTTTATTATCTGTATTTTTAATCACTACGATACTGATATTTATATATTAATTGTACGTTCATTGTCATTTTAAACACTTTGTAAAGCGCACTGAGCCAGGCATTGTCTTGGGTGTTGCGCTAAATAAAAGCTATGTATTATTATAGTTGAGTTGAGTTGGTTTAACGTCCAATGTCAGCACTATAAAGGCTATATTGTGAACGGGTCCCAAAACCAACGGCCTTTTGATCTTTCGTTGACTTAGGTTTTCTTAAGTTTCGTGTTTGTTGTTTTCATAAAAGAGAGAAGGAGAGAGCGAGGGAGAGAGAGAGAGAGAGGGAGAGAGAGAGAGAGAAAGAGAGAGAAAAAAAGAGAGAGATTTTTTCTTTTCACTTTGTTGTTATCTTGGCAGCTCGTACAAACAATGCAGACCGTGATTTTCAAGTTGATTTTGACGACTTTGTGACATCGGATTCTGAAGTTTCGTCTAGTGATATTTATATAGATAACACTGTCCATTGCATGGACAAGTTAATGTTTTCAACGCATTTTTGTGTGTTATAAACCAATTTGACATTGAAAAAAAGGGAAAAGGGGGTCTAAAAAAAGCAGAGGGTCTGGTGGTGCACTCCCTTAACGCAAAATTATTAAGAAAACACATTGTTAAAAAAAAGTCAGTCGAAAAAATATGAACTTGTCCATTAAATGCGATGGGCAGTGTTGTCTACAAATGTATCGCTAGATCAAAATCTAAATCTAAATTTGCTTGTGGACGCGGCCCTATCTTAGCCCCGGTAGACCTTACGTTTGTACATTTCAACATGTCCACCCGACTGATAGCCTTATCTTAACGTTTAGCTATTCTCCTTCACAAAAACGGTATACATCGAGCCAAATTTTAACTCACAATTCAAATACAGTAAAACTTATTAGTCACCAGTCAAGTGGTTGAGCAAGTTCCTCTCCCCCATAACGGCTGTCGCAGGTTAACCTAATTATTCTGAACACCATATAAAGCCATCACCAGAATACGCTGCTCGCACGTTAATAACCACGAAACGTTTCTGACCATATTATTCTCTTATATAGAGGACAAACATGCATTTGATTTTTAAACGCGTTTTAATACAAGTCCGAGCTCATCAAATTTTTTATTGTGTTTTGCGAGTTGCGAGAACTTAAACATTGTGAGTTGTTGTTTTTACCCCCCCCCCCCCCCAATAATTATTTATATATGAAAAACACTCAGTTGAATTCAAAACATGTTTTAATATGCGCTTGTGATAGATTGTCTCTTGTTTTGCGAGAATGCAAAATCCTATTGTATGCTGGTGCCTTGTTGTTTTTTTATAACTCCCTACCCAACAAAACGGTTTGTGCCTCTTCAATGCGTTGTCCTTTATTGAAAGTCAAAGACACTCAAGATTGCCTCCAAAATTAGGTTATTTTATCGCCTGAGATTCTTGGCCGTGTCTTGGGCTTTTCTGAAGGAGAGACGCGGACATAGGCCATAGCACTAGAGTTGGAGGATCGTTTGGGTAGGCGATCTCAGCGTCAAGCGAGGAATGCGAGGGGGGGGGGCAAGGGAAGGGAACATTGACACAAAGTTGGGGTGACAAGTAGAAGAAAAAATGAGAACAAAGGGTTATGAGACCACCGTTGTCTTTTGTGCGATGGTTTGTTAAACAGCGCCTTGCAGTTAAAAATCGTCAATGTGCCACACAGCAATGTAGCCGAGTCAAGTGTGGCTTTTCGTCTTAGAATTTGTTAACTTTAGAGCAAACTCTTGGAAACTCTGGCAAAATGAGAAGAGGCAATTTAGGATTGTATAAAACCGTTTCAGAGTAGGGACGCATTGTATTGTATTCAGTGGTCCCCTAGGCCAGTAACTTTTGTTGTTGACTGGAGTGAGGATTGGAGGAGAGCTTGTGTCGTGCGCCAGCCCTTCTCGACTCGTTGGAAAGTCATTGGACTTTCTCCCCGCTCGCCGTGAGCGCCTGTCTTACGGGCAGATGTTTCTCTCTCTCTTGGTGATGTTCTTTTTTGTTGACGTTATGTTGCTGCCCGCTTGCAGAAGTTGTTGTCAAGACAAGGACGTCTGCCTCGCCAAGACTTGAGATTGCTCGGGCCATTGTTGACGTTGTTTGTTGACGACACTGGAACCATTGTTGACGCATTGTTGGCCAAATTTCGCCTCTAGTTGGCCTTTGTGTCGTGCAATAAGGCCATACCGGTATCTTTCCCTGTTGGCTTGCTCTATCTCAGGTAAAACATTTCCAGCGGTTCTGTCGTTTTGGGGATTGTTCTGTCTTCAGTCGTATTCCTTCCTCGTTTATCACACTTTTCGCAACAGACAATTGTGACGTTTTGAATACCCTTCGTAAATGAAAGTTTCGAGATTAAATTATACTATTTTTCACCTCCCTAGTAATATTCTCAGCTTAAAACTGGTTGTACCTTTCTCTTCTCTCTTTACGGTCCTTGCAAAGAAGCGTTTCTTATCCAACTCTTAGTGCGTATACAGTACTCATCATGCTTATCGTTTACTTACTTTACATTATTAACTATGTTGCCTTTCTTTAAACATTTTGTAAAAGTGCAAAATAAATGTCAAATTGGATACATCGATAAAATAACTGCCATTTTACAAATTATTGCGCACTTTCTCCAGTAAATTGTTGTTATGCTATTAACTCCGATATTCTGAAGCTTTACTTAACATTAGGTACACGTACCTGGCTTTCGTGGAATCTTTAACATGACAATTCTTATGATGTGAAATACTTTAAAATTATGAACATCGATTGCTATCGAGTGTCACACGTTGAAATAATAGATTAAATTAGCTACCCGTAGAATGAGATCTTGCTGCGTCATAATTACGTATAATCCTTTAGATTTAAGAGCAAAAAATAGGGGGAAATAACGTCTTTATCGATTTCTAGAAGCTTTGTTACCTTTTTTCAACAAACAGTAGATTCTTAAGGAGCCTCTCAAACAAACAGTAAAAGCTCATTAACAGAAATGTACAAAGACAATGATAATTTGCTATCTTTATATGCAAAGATCTCTAGCATCAGTTATTCTAATGTAATCCCTAATAAGAGTGTGCATGTCAAAGCTTTGTGCGTGCTGCGGTGTGGTGTTAGGCTTTAGACAGCTAGTCGGTCTGTCGACAAAAGGAAGGATCGATTCCACCTGACAGGTGAATGGTTCTAAAGTAAGGTATCAGGGTAACATTATATTAATTGTATCATCCCAATTGGTATTGTGCACCAATGAGAGTCCGCTCCATTAATATCAATGAATTATAATTTATGATCAGGTAATAAATTTGAAACGACTTGGAAGCGTGCGAAAGATAAACATCTAAACAACTCCATTTTATCCGTGATTGCGTTTATTTTGCTATGACGGATAGCTTGTCTAGTTCAACGCAGTTTTATTGGCAATTATTTAACAATTATGAAGAAGAAGGGCACTATTTATAACGTATTTTATGTAGCTTTATGAGGGGCAAATAAGCTTTCTCGCGAGCCGTCCATCTTGACAATCGTTGCATGTAATGGCCCCGTTTCTCTGGCGTCGCGAGCGAGTGTGTGGTCGTGTGTCGGCCAGGAAGCGCCTATTATCTGCAGTGCACGGGCACTTACAAAGGGCCCCGCAATCCCAGTTCTATTCCGTTCTGGTCGCAATTGAAAAACAAGTTTTAATCACCGGAACCAAGCGCTCGGTGGCGATATTTCCTGAAGGCGCGCCTCTGTTCTAGAACATCCTGCTAATGACGGCAGAAAGATCCGAGCCTACTGGTAGTAAAAACTCAACCCGGACCCGCTACTGGATGGGGCCACGTGAGGTCACGTGAGGTCACGTGAGCGGAGACTTGCATAGATATGACCCGCATTGGGCGAGGGCGGTGTGTGCCGTGGGCGTGTAGGATCCTGTGTAGAGGATGCCCAGGAGGCGTGTAGGATCCTGTGTAGAGGATGCCCAGAACTTCTCTCTCAGATCGGTTGAAGTCAATGCCGCTTTGGGTCAATTCAGGCTTGTGTTTACAGGGCCATAGCGACAACCAAGACTTTAGATTACGGAATCTGCACCGGCAGTAAGGGCGTCAGTATGTTACCGATTATTTGTGTGTGTGTGTGTGTGTGTGTTCCGAAGACCTGTATTGATACCAGCACTGATGGCCCGACCCACTCCGCCAACTTAGGGTAGCGGGAGGCGGGGGGTGCTGGAAGAAAAATGGAACAAACGAGCAGGATACATTAATTTTGCTTCTGATGCTGTATGCTGTTCATACATGTAACTGGTTCCTCTGGCACTAACGTTGTCCCCCTCCTCAGCGCATCTCCGTACATGCAAGCCCTGGCTCCATCTTCGCCGAGCCTGTTGTGTCCTCTGCCTGAGTGAGCGCCAGAGCGATGGTCAATTACTTACTCCGCCATGAGACAGTGGAGTGTCTATCTAGTTTGTCTTTTATCTTAATTAGTTTTGTATTCTTCAAAGGCGCGCGGTTGAAGTAGGAACGGGACTGTTTATTTGAGAACCAGGAACACGGAGGGAAATGTTGGATAAAAACTGAATTGTCCTTATTTCTAGAGCAAAATGATTTTGAATTGCAAATCGGTAGTTCATGTAGTAATCCAAAACTAGTAATATCAACAAATAAAAATTTAATAATTTTGATTCACTCTAACTTCCATCATATTGATTCGTCATTCGTAAACCGAACGAAGAAGGCTTTATTTTTTATGTGCCCTTTACAAACCCACTATGTTTATTTGTTTAAATATTCTATATTTCGGAACTTCCTGGCTTTCAAATCTTTAAGTTTATTAATTTTGTCTTTTCAAACCACACGAATTGGGCGCCCACAACTTTTTCTGCATTGATCCACTTGTGATAAGTGCAAAGAATAACCTCTCCTCTATCTCTATCTCATTTAGCTCATCTATTTCTCTCTCTCTCACTCACTCTCTCTCTCTCTTGCTCTCTCTCTCTTTCTCTCTCTCTCTCTCTCTCTCTCTCTCTTTATTCCTTCAGTCTCTTATACTCTCTTTCAGAGGGCGAACTGGCTCAATTGGTAGAACATTGGTTTCCGGATCGGAAGATTGGCGAATCGAATCCTACGATCTTTCAAAAATGTATTAAGTCCCATTTCGTTCCCTAGTGGTTGGGTTGGTGTCGGGTGAACAGGCTGAGACAGGAGTCCAGTTCTCTCAGCCCTATCCCATATGTGGCAGCACGTAAAAATGTCAGACGTCAGTCTTGGAACCTGTCCGCAATATAACCTACATAAAACTGACGTCGGACACAAAACAACTTAACAAAACAAAACAAAAATCTCTCTCTTCCTTGTCTATCTAAATGTCTGTATCTTGCTCTTTCTAAAAACATTTCTATTCCTACCAGGTTTTATCTCCCTCTATCGCTGTTTCTCTATTTAATGTATATTTCTATCCATCTTTAAATCTCTAACCATACCATGTTGCAAGACAATGCTTTGATTATGCTCTCTCCCTCACTCTCCCTCTCCTCTCTCCCTCCCTCTCTCTCTCTCTCTCTCTCTCTCTCTCTCTCTCTCTCTCTCTCTCTCTCTCTCTCTCTCTCCTTATCTTTCTCTCTAACTCTCACCTAAAACATGACGCACCATGATGCATTCACCACCGCATCTTTTCTCTCTCTCATCTCTCGCCCCCCTCTCTTTCTCTCTCTCTTTCTCTCTTTGTTTTTTTCTTTCTTTTCTATATCTTTTTGTCTCCCCTTCAAGCTTCACAATAAGTTGTCTTTGTAAAGTTTTGGCCAATGGCGACATTAATAACCTCAAAATGCAAAATACATAACGTTTGGGGTGCTTTTACTTTCATTAAAGTCGCAACATGAGATTTTTACACTCTCAGTGTATACAAAACACGGGTAGTGCAGCGATTTAGAGAAGCTATGATAGAGTTCACTCGGCTCCCTTTCAAGGGCGCACGGAAACATTATCTTCTATGTTCTATATTATTTATTTTTAACACATTATCTTCTATGTTCTATATTATTTATTTTTAAAACATTGTCTTCTATGTTTTGTATTATTTATTTAAAAATTATCTTCTATGTTTTGTATTATTTATTTTCAAGAGGAGCCTAATTTGCTGACTTCTCAAAAATTGAATGGAGTCGTTTTATAGGCTTTAGCGCAAACAAGAAGAAAATTGAGAGGGCTGGAAAGGGGGAAGGGGGGTACGATAGATAGTAAGACAAGAGAAAAACGGAAATAGAAACATATTTCAAAAGGAATAGGAAATAGAAATAAAAACACGTTGAAAGAAAATAAGACACATAGATAGAAAAAATAGAGATAGAAGAACAGAAAGAGAAAGAGGTAGCAAAAGGCAGAAAAACTAGCTATATACTGATGCCAACAAAACAGCGGGCGAAAAATAGAAGACATCGATAACATCGCCTGAAGACAATTATATTTTTCAATCCTTTATCGTTGATCAAGTTGTTGCAGCACTCCGAACATAATTATCATTTCTTATTAAAATCTCTAATATTTTTTTTACGTGGCAATAATTATGTTGGGTTTGCCTCATGTTCGTTTTGGATGTACGTCTAAGATCGCGTATGATCATGAAATAGTTTTAGGCCCATTATACCTGCTATGACTCGACTCGAATAGATATGGAAATAGTCCGTTTAGTTTATAGTAGGGGATTTGAGCTGGTTTCTTTACGCCCACCGTCAGCAGCAAAGGGAGACGGGTCTTAAGACTAAAGTCTGACAAATCCACAGTTCTACTAAGCAGAGACAGTGCGGGGTTACCGTAGTAAACGGCGCTAGATGGTTAGTCCCCAGACGCTCTAGACTAGAGAGCGGGGTGGCCTAGGTTCGAATCTCAGCTCGCTAGCGCTTCCCTCTCCGTAACGTTGGAGGGCGTACATCTCAAAGATAAACTCCTAAAATAAAACCTCTCTCTCCCTTTCTCTCTCTCTCTCTCTATCTCTCTCACTCTCTCTGTCTGTCTGTCTGTCTCTCTCTGTTGCTCTCTCTCTCTGTCTCTCTCTGTCTCTCTGTCTCTCTTTCTTTCTCGTTCGCCCTCTCTCTCGTCTCCAACATCTTCGATAATGACGTATATAAATATGCATCTCTTAGGCACGGTGACCTGACACCAGACTAGTATGAATATTACCTCAATTAGTGGACTCTTTATTTCTTTTTTAGTTTCTTTGAAGGAAATGTCAACACAATGATTATGTTGGACTAGTACTGTTAAGTTGCGAACTACCCCGCATCTCTCCAGAGACAGTTTGTTTACAGACAATGTCTGCGGAGCCAGGCTCAGTGTGCGGACGGTCGGTCACCCAATCTTTTGACGTTCACATTTGAAACCTACTGACTTCGATGGTAGCACATTTGTTGACTCCCCCCGCAAATTGGACTCGATGTGGGTGGTAGCTTGTCTCAGCCACCTACTAATTAAAGCTGTGATTGTTTCGTTTAAACTAAAACAATCTAGTGCCATCAATCAAATACTTGGTTGGAAACGAATGGTTTATCAAACGTGAGAATAGATATTTTCGGTGGTGGCTTTATTATAAGATTAAGGACTTATCTAAATTAATAAATAATACTTCCACTTTGAAAAAATAACCTAGAACAAATTAACAGAAGCATAATCGTTTACCCTGTGAAATAAGACCACGATCTCCGATTGTGTTTGTGGATGTGTGTCTGTGTGTGTGTGTGTGTGTGTGTGTGTGTGTGTAAAGGAGAGAGAATTTGTGCGAAAGGGAGAGGGCCACGGAGAGAAACAAATAAAGGTAGAGAGAGAATAGAAAAAAAAAGAACGAAAGATATTTATGTATAACAAGAGATAATCAACCACTTGAAATCCCCAGAAAAACTGCAAGAAAACATTAACAGTACTTAAGACAGACGAGCATGTTAAGAAATGCTGATGAATAAATTAATTTAATGTCAATTTCTTGCCAAGTTTACCGCGATACTGTCATGTAGCAAAATGAAAAGAAAAAAAACACGTTAGACTAAGACCTTGGTAGAATATTGCTTATCCCTACACTTTTTGTTCTGTTTAGCTTCTTCGCATACCTTCCAGTTGTCTTTTTGTTCAAAGCTATCTATTTTGCCGCTTTTTTTTTTCTTTAGCCTCGCGATCAATGGTTGCCTGCAGGAATATGACATTGTGTTATTTAATTTTGGGAAATCCATCTTCGAAGTTTGGAATGGCACCATCAAAATCTGTTTCCGCTTGCTTTCAAACTAATGGTATTCATCAATCGTCTAGTATTTTGTTTAATTATTTTTTTTTTTTTTATTTTTTAATTTTTTTTGTTTTTGGGGTTGTAAAAGGGGGCAGGCAGACCCGCTTCAGCGCTCTTCTTATTCCAAATCAGAGCAAGAAAAGATTAACAACAAAACTACAACCACATACGGCACAAGCCTTAGATAACGTTGCAAATAAATAATTGATGATGAGATTTAAAAAACAATTTGTCCTGTCTTTTTACCCTCTTCTCTGTCACAGAAACATAAAGGGGAAAAAAGCAACGTAACAAGGGCAGGGCGGCACCGAACCCAGAACGCACGCTTGTAGTCCGAGGCTAATCCCAGCCAAATGAATGTTGTTCAACTGCAATTCGACGCGAGCAAAGTACGGGTTCCAGCGCCCACAGACAAAAGAAATCCGGGCGAGTAAAAGACAAGTGGGGGAGAGCTGCTTCAACCATTGCACAGTCGCGCAGTCACCCAGCGCTTCTTTTCCACCGCGTTCTCTAAAGGCTGCCTAAGTGTTTTGATTAATGACAAACACGCGACAAAAAAACCGAGCTGCGCGCGAGTTGACGAGCTAGGCCTCAGCTAGGACCCCGTCTAGGCCTCAGCTAGGACCCCGTCTAGGCCCCTCTCTCGTCACGTCATGCACCAGTGAGCACTGTTTACCGGTGGAACCTCCTAATGAGCGGAGTTTGAAGGCGCACGGTCGGCCGTATTCAACTCACTCTAAACACGAGAGGGCTTCAATGACACGGGGCCCGTGAGTCAAGAGTGCGCTCTGACTTCTCAACATCTCCACAACTACCAGGTCTCTTGACTTTCTGGTTTGTGCTGCGAAACTTAAACGATTTATGTCTTGTCTTGTTGATTTTTCTTAAAGAGGATAAATAAATTACTGGCTTTCAGCGGCTATACTTCATTTATTTATTTATCATTCCTTCACGCCTGTGTTTATACGTACTTCTCTGCTTATTTATGTATATATAATTGCTTAGTCATTCATCTTTTATCTTTGATTTATTATTTGTTGCCGCTTACAATCCATGGATATTTTTAGCACTGGAAAATAGAAATAGTCTATTTCCAGCTATAGCTCATCATAAACCGATTTTATCTTTAAAATAATTATTTCAGTGTATGTACATTCTACATCTAGAAGAAAGCCAATCGAATTAATCGGCTGTATGCGAAAGTTCTTATGAAAGATAAAAAGTTCTTTTTCCTTCAACATCGTGGAATAATTCAGTGTTTAGCCATCCAGATTTAAAAAAACAACAACAATAACATCGACAATGGTAAAAATTTGGACAGTGGTGAATTTTACTTTCAGGGAAAAAGTCGATTTTCATAGTATTTTCAAACGTATGCAATGGATCGGGTTTTCACACACAGTTCTATTAATAGTACTAGAGAGTTCCCTGTGAGGTGTGTTAAGAGGGGCCCTAGAGTCATAGTTGCTTTAAAGCGCTGTTTTTAATGCGTGAAGTTTGCCATATTAAAACATTACTTTGATAAAGTAAGAAAAGGCGAAACACACATACACACAAACAGACAACGAAAACAAAATTAACCAAAACGCATACCAAAACCCCTAAAAAAAACTTTTTAATTATCTTTTTTTGTTCTTGTTCGTACCAGTAAATAAAGCTACATTTTGGTCACCAAGACACCAATCAAAAGGGAAACATGTTTGATGCTTGAAACTATTCTTTTTTCCATTGTTTAACAAATTATTTGATGGAAATATTTAATATAATTTATTTTCATCATAAAAATAATACACGTGTACTTTAGCCTTTGTTTAAATTTGAATTGGTTTGTCTTGTTTTTAACAAAAAAATTTTGTTCGTTATTTCAAGCAATCAAGTTCATTAAATGTGTTTGTTTTCCCTGTAAAACGATCAAAGCTGCACAAAAAGATGAAAGCTAGGGGAAATAATGTTAAAAGAGCGCAAGCTGCAGAAAGCCTGATTGGCAAATCCGTGTTTGAAAGTAAGCATCATCTCAACAAACACTGCCTCTACAGAGAAGGCGAGGAAAAAAACAACGACTCCACTTCACAGGTTTATATTTGCGCATGTCTTTTTTAATGAAAACACTTTTGGTGAAACCGCTACCTAGAATTGAAAACTGAGAGACATTGTAACCCACCTTGCAAGAGATAAAGAAGCAAAGAAAAGCACCGACAATGCTCTAAAAGGAAGCAATCAAGCCAGCGAAGAGTGGAAAGAAGATTGGATGGCATGCATGTGGATAAAAGTAACGCACATGGGGCGAGATAGAGACCTACCGCGGAGCCCCGTCTGCAAGATTCAAGCCAGGCTCTACACAACCCACAAACTGGAGGACGGTAGGCCTACAAGACTGCCCTAGGCTATCTCTGGAAAATGTCGGCCGACAGAGACTGAGAGAGCTAGGACCTCCTGAAGCATCTTGCCGCATTCAGCGCTGTACCTGCCCGCTCCATGCCGGCGTGGATCGCCTTACCCCTGGCCTGTCTCTGCTTTGTTGGCTTGATGGGAATAATTGAGTTTGCAGACACCCGCTGATGAGCTCAAAGCTTGATACGGCGAGCTTCTGCTTTAGACACCCGCTGATGAGCTCAAAGCTTGATACGGCGAGCTTCTGCTTTGTTTCCGCCTGCAGATCGCCCCAAGGGCCCAACCCTGAGAGGTCCCAGTTATGTACGCTTAGGCTCAACCTCAAAGCAAGTGTATGCACGTTTTTTATCTGATTGACAGGTATTGTTCAAGGTTCTCTCTTTCTGTCGTTCTGTCTTTCTATTTTTCTATGTCTTGGTCTCTCTTTCTGTTTCTCACTGATTTTTTTTCTCTCTGTCTCTCTTTCTTTGGCTTTTTATATTTGTCTATCTTTCTAGCTGCCGGTCTATCTCTCTGTCTCTGTGTCTGTCTCTCTCTCTCTCTTTCACTCTCTCTCTCTCTCTCTCTCTCTCTCTCTCTCTCTTCTCTTTATTTATTTATCTATATTTCTTTCTCTCTCTTGCTTTCCTTCTTTCTCTGTCCCTATCTCATTCAGTTTCTCGCTATCTTTCCGTCTCGAATATAATTTAATATTTCTCTGCCCTATAATTATTTGGACTACCTATATAGCTATAATATAAAGCAAAGTAGATAATCTTACATGTAACCCCCCCCCCACACACACACACACGCAAACACATACACAAGCAACCAGCATTTTGCTTTTAAATTACAAAAAAAAAAAAGAGATCAATACTTTTAATAGAAATGTTGACGTATTCGAGGGTTCGCCAGATCACCAATCCAAACGTGTAAAGATGGCGCTGCCGGCCCTCAGCTAAGAGGAGAACAGTAGTTCAGGAACTACACACCGGTTATAACATTAGCTCTTTTTTTACATTTATAGTTAACTTTTTGTGGAATTACAGTTACAAAATTCAGCTGACACAATGAACTGCATAATAACATGTGAACGTACAAACCGGAATTTCGAAATTGGGACAAAGTTCTATTCGAAATTGGGAAAAAGTTCTATTTCGAAATTGGCACAAAGTTCTACCTCGAAATGGGGACAAATAAGGTTAAACTTTAACCATGTTTTAAGATAAACCTTTAACCCTTTTCCAAGATATTGCTTTAACCTTTTATTCAAGATGAAACTTTAACCCTTTTTCAAGATAAATCTTTAACCCTTTTCCAAGATATAGCTTTAACCCTTTTTCAAGATAAAGCTTTAACCGTGTTTCAAGATAAGCTTTAACCCTTTTTCAAGATAAAGCTTTAACCCCTTTTTCAAGATGAAGCTTTACCTCTGTTTTAAGATTAAGCTTTAACCCTTGTTCAAGCAAGATGAAGCTTTAACCCTTTTCAAGATTAAGCTTTAACCATGTTTCAAGATGAAGCTTTGAGCCTTTTTCAAAATAAAGCTTTAACCCTTATTTCAAAATGAAGCTTTAACTCTTTTTCAAAATTAAGCTCTAACCCTTATTTCAAGATGAAGCTTTAACCCTTTTTTCAAGATGAAGCTTTAACCCTTTTTTCAAGATGAAGCTTTAATCCTTTTTTCAAGATGAAGCTTTAATCCTTATTTCAAGATAAAGCGTTGACCATGTTATAAGATAAAGCTTTAACCCTTTTCAAGATTAAGCTTGAACCCTTTTTCAAGATTAAGCTTTAACCCTTTTTCAAGATTAAGCTTTAACCCTTTTCAAGATAAAGCTTTAACCCTTTTCAAGATTAAGCTTTAACCCTTTTTCAAGATTAAGCTTTAACCCTTTTTCAAGATTAAGCTTTAAATCCTTTTCAAGATAAAGCTTTAACCCCTTTTCAAGATTAAGCTTTAACCCTTTTCAAGATTAAGCTTTAAATCCTTTTCAAGATAAAGCTTTAACCCTTTTCAAGATTAAGCTTTAACCCTTTTCAAGATTAAGCTTTAACCCCTTTTCAGGATATTCTGAGCTAAGAAGTAACGAATCGGGTGTGCTTTCTGCTCTCTCTCAAAATATGTCAGTTCTTGAAAGAACTCTGGACCACAGATAATATAATGCTCTGGACTACACACTAGTTTTGTGGCACTAACTTCTTTTTGCCTCGTTTCGTAACACGAATTTCGATTGTTATCCGAGTCTGGCTAGTTATAATTGTGCAGCTTTTTTGTATTTAGGCATATCCACGTCCTAGTAATTATTTTCTTTTGTGTGCGTTTAGACGCGTTTAGACGTTTGTACTACAACAATAAAATACCATTGTGTTGGGACTCCCCAACAAACTGCCCAAACCGACACACCCTTGATACGTGGCGTGACTTGTCTCCGGATTCACCCTTAATGTTGTGTCTTTCTTCAACTTTTAGGCTTTTGCCCTTCATCAGTAGGTCTAATGTTACAAGTCTAATTATTCCCATGCGCTGAATTAAAAAAAATACACTTTGTTCAGAATGACGTGCAGTTTTTAGGTTAATCTTTATTTTAATTTTTTCGATTTACAAAGACACTCATTATTGTCTCACCCTCCGAATAAAGTATTTGCTTTTCTTATGAATAGAGATTAAACAGAGCAGGTATCCCCCAAGCAGAATTTGGGATTGCAGTAATAAATAATTGTAGCCAACCATCAGACATTGTCCTCGCTCTCTGGATAACAATAGGATGGCCGATAACTGCGGCTATATCACGGCTAAGTTCGATAACCCGAGGCACCACAGTGCACACCTAGGTACCATAGACAAGGGAGACAACGTTCCCTGTGCCTTGGCACCGCCCACCAAGACGCATCTTTTTCAGCGTCGTGCAGGAGGGCGGGGCCGTATACGACATTAGCGGCCTTGCAATAACCGAGTCGAAGGCGAACACGAAGACGATAAATCAGACAATGTTCACCGGCGTCCAATCATAGCTCTATACTAGACTTGCCGAGCCAATCAGCGATCAGAAAAATCTCACGACTAAGGGCCTTGATCGTGTCATCGTTACGGTGGCGTGATCACAAGGCGTGTAATGTGTGAGACTGCACGCCGCTAGCGTTAGGACCTTTTACAACCGCAATTATTGTCAATGAATTCACAATAAAACCGAATAATTGGGGATGATTCCACCACAACCCGGGGACAAAAAGATGCTCGTGCAGGTAAACGCCCTCAACCATCTTGAAGACACTGGCCTACTAAAACTCCATGTTGAGACCAGGCTGAGGACGTGGGGGGCAAACATAATTTATTGTGCGATTTCAAACTTACTTCATTAAATTTTCTTGTAGGTTGGTAAAAAGAAGAACAAAGACTTGAGAGCCTAATATCAAATGTGATCTAAGATGGGTTCCAGTAATGATAATAATGCTTGTACATAAACAACCTCTGTGTGTTTTTTTACAACCATAAAGAGCCATAGTTAGGGGTATTGAAACTGGATTGCATTACACTGTCAAGAATAGATATAGATAGAATCTGTGAAAGTGTAAAAACGGATATAATGAGAGAGGACTTGTTGACACGACTGTCTTGAAATCTATGTTCATTAATGACACATACAATTTGCTTTAACTACTTTGAAAAGTATCATTTCGCTGGAGAACCTTCGGAGAACAAAACCGTTTTAAATCTTCGGCGAAATTTCTGTTTTTGAAGTAAAGTTCCTAAAGCACTCTCTACAATATTGTCCCCACTAAACTGAACCATGAAGAAAACTCTTCCAGGTAAATAATGTGATAGTTTTGACAATTAAAAGCAGGCGCTGTTATTGCATCAATTTCATACTAGTAGTATAAATATCTTATACAAAACACAGGCGTTTTATAAAAAAAAAGGAAATGGAATTCTTCTAAAAACATAAGCAAATAAATACTCTTTACCTCCCATTAAAGTCACTTTAAAAATCTAGAAAAACATATGAAAAGCAATTACAGCAATAGCCATTTTGTTGTTTTGTCTTCTCTGTTACGGACATGTTCGGGTCGGTAAGGCAATGCAGCTCAAGTTACTTCACTCATACAAGTACATTTGTACCAACAGTTGTAGTAGAACATGTTCACGTTAGTTTGCCATAACGTAGTGCATAAGCAAGCTTCGGAAACAATTAAAAAAAGCACCAAAGTTAAATACAGGTTTTCTTTGTTATAACTGAATTGAACTGGGGTCATATTGACGCATCGATTAAGAGACAAGGCAACCTTAAATGGAATTAATATAAATTCATGATAGAGTCAGTGTAAATTAACAACCTTAAATCTATCCACAATCTACTTTTAAAGCCATACAAAGCGTTCATTAGAATATTATTGATGAAAGAACTATACTTCTATTTATTTTTAGCCTTTGAGATGACAACTAAAGCTTGTGACGGTGTCTACTTTGTGCATCACAGAGGCCCACAGAAGCCATGGAGCGGTGCTCGCGTCTCACACAACTCGCCGTGAAGCGCACGTGCACTGGGGGGCGAGCTGCTACACGCGTGCCCTACCGCTCACGACACGCGCCTACCCGCCATCCAGCGCCGCCCCCGCGTCTCTAATGAGCGGGCTATTAGCCGCTGCAGCGTCCTCGGTTCCGAACCCGCGCCTGCACATCTACAAATTAATGTTCAATTAGTTGGGCAAACTTGGGCCGCGGACCACCAGGACAAGCCGCTAATTGTCAGTTCCTATTCCTCGTGAGGAGGGACCCTGTCACTCGCCGTGTCCCAGGGCTAGGACAAATCGCTCAGCCTGGTGGCCCCCATAGCCTCCCCTGGCTTGTTGACTTGTGAGTGAGTGCTTGTTTAATCCCATACACGACCACGACTGGGTCTGAGCAAGTTTCTAGAGTCTCTTCCCGTCTCCTCAGATCGCCTATCTTGTTTCCCCGTCTCACTGACGTCCCCGGCGGTTCGTGCTAGAGATCATTACATACTTTGCGATATATATTCCCGCCTCATTGACGTCTCCGGCGGTTCGTGCTAGAGATCATTACATACTTTGCGATATATAGTCCCGTCTCGCTGACGTCCCCGGCGGTTCGTGCTAGAGATCATTACATACTTTGCGATATATAGTCCCGTCTCACTGACGTCTCCGGCAGTTCATGCTACAGATCATTACATACTTTGCGATATATAATCCCGTCTCATTGACGTCCCCGGCGGTTCGTGCTAGAGATCATTACATACTTTGCGATATATAGTCCCGTCTCACTGACGTCTCCGGCGGTTCATGCTAGAGATCATTACAAACTTTGCGATATATAGTCCCGTCTCACTGACGTCCCCGGCGGTTCTTGCTAGAGATAAGTACATACTTTGCGATATTATTTCCCGTCTCGCTCACGTCTCCGGTCGTTCGTGCTAGAGATCATTACATACTTTGCGATATAATCATATTCCCGTCTCGCTCACGTTCCCTTGCGTACCACCTTTGTTCGCTAATGACTGTGACATCACACACGGAATCAGTTTCTCCTCGCTTGGCTGTCTTTTCAAGCCGGACGTACCTGTGGACTGACCTCCGCCCCACCGACTCTTCCTCCTTAACAAGAGAGTGCCGAGACTGACCCCCGCCCCACCGACTCTCCCTCCTTAACAAGAGAGTGCCGAGACTGACCTCCGCCCCACCGACTCTTCCTCCTTAACAAGAGAGTGCCGAGACTGACCTCCGCCCCACCGACTCTTCCTCCTTAACAAGAGAGTGCCGAGACTGACCTCCGCCCCACCGACTCTCCCTCCTTAACAAGAGAGTGCCGAGACTGACCTCCGCCCCACCGACTCTCCCTCCTTAACAGGAGAGTGCCGAGACTGAGTTTGGTGAAGGCAAGAGGTCATTAGGCGCAACTAGGGTCGAGAGTGGCAGCTAAGGCGTGTAACGAAGCTCTATCGGGGCAAATCTGTCAGGCCAGTTGACATCAACACAGGGCCCAAGTCCGGGACTTTAACGTATACAACGTCAATTACAGAACAACGAATCAGAGCAAAAAACAACAGCACGTTCATCAAGAACAACAACAAAAATACATTAACTCTGTTTGTATGTGAAATGGTAAATACAGATAGTTTTGTCATTTCATTGTCTCTGTTGTATACTATGCAACGTGTTGAAATAAAAATGACATCTGCTTTATTTTTTTATTAATAGGTACATTTTTTGTTAAATCTTCAGCCTTGCTTTACTTAATGATCCTTTTAACAGGGTCTAAAATAATGCAGAAAACGTTAAACCAAAAAAAGTAATTTCAAGACCACGAGATTTAATGATTCTAATATTATTTTATTTGTGACTTTTTTAGATCAATTATGGGGCAAGCCGTATTGCGGGGTTTCACGAGAAAACGGTAAAGCTCTGTTATGCTAACCCTTCACGACGCGGTTTTCTGAAAAATCTGTTACATAGGGAATAGACAATTATTAAGGAGTCAGTGGTTTCTCGATTGCATAATAATTCTTCTTAATAGATACATATAATAATACACTACATTTTTCATCTAAAGGATACTATGGCATTATTTACGATTATAAACATTTCCTATCTTGAAGGAAAAATGATATTAAAAAATCATAATGTGCAGCACAATCCAAGCAGATATTTTACGTTAACAGTTTTGTACGCGTATTGTACCCAACCGATTCTTATCCCATTTTATAACGCAGTTTTAATTTTTGTTTTTTAATGAATATCATCCGCATTAATGGGCGTGCAATTGTAGAATTTTCATTCTAATTAACAGGGAATGGGCACAAAAAAGACTTATAGCTGGTACCTAATGGTTCCAGGAAGAAGCGTTAAAAGGAAAGAAAAGACTTAGAAAGTATTATCTGAGTGGGTGTGTTGGTTTCTCATCACCCAGCAACAGCAGCATCAGCAGCATCAGCAGCAGCGTCAGTAGCAGCGTCAGCAGTCAGGCCAAACAGGGGCAAACACCAGGACACCTCGAGCTCAGAGAAAATACCTCTTTTTTATAAAGCAACTAAAATGGACCAAATTAACGCAATCGTCTTTCCATCTCGCGATATTTCCAAACACCTGAAGGGGGTAGAGAAGAAACGAAGGAAACCGCCAATTAACTTGGAATTTGTTGACAAATTGACGATGACGCCTCCCGGCGCGCGGACGTACACAGGCGGAATACCTTTACAAGTCGGACATTTTGTCAGGTGGAAAAAAAGGAAAAGAAAATGTCCTTTGAACGGTCTTAAGGGGTGAGTAATAGGTGAAAAGGCCGAGGGAGCGATTGAGAGGTGTCGGGTATGGAGTGGCGATCGGAGAGTGTGTGGAGAGGAGGGGGGGGGGGGGCGACGACTAGGAAAAAGGAAACCTGTGGACATTTCCAGGAGAGATAATGCATCCCCCACTGACTCCGGCCATAACAGAAGGAGTTACAATAAAGACTTTGCGCTCCACATGAAGTTACTGACCTACATAATCAGGCCGCATTAGCGCTGGGGTTTTCAACTTGTCCAAATATTAACTCCGTAGGTCTGGGGTATAGATGACTGTAGCTATGACTGTAGTTATGATGGGAGCTATGTGTATATGATGGAGCCATGACTGTAGCTATGACTGGAGCTATGACTGAGCTATGACTGTAAGCTATGACTGTAGCTATGACTGTAGCTATGACTGGAGCTATGACTGTAGCTATGACTGTAGCTATGACTGTAGCTATGACTGTAGCTATGACTGTAGCTATGACTGTAGCTATGACTGTAGCTATGACTGTAGCTATGACTGGAGCTATGACTGTAGCTATGACTGTAGCTATGACTGTAGCTATGACTGGACGCCGGGGCATGTTCCCTTACCGTGGTCGCACGGCGCCTGTTGGCTGTACTGGCTGCTCGTTTAGAAGGGGATTCAAACAAGTTGGACAAGTCCATGTTGTCTACACAGATCAACCCCTCCCCCCCCTCCTCCTCCAACCTTGTTCTCCGTGACTCGCCAAGTGTACTGGCCTCCGCCGGACCTGTCTGGAGTGTTTCCACAAGGTATAATCATCTCCGCGCCTGGGCGCTGGGACATCAAAGCTGAAGATGCTGCTGATTAGAGCGCCCTGTCGCATCCCCTTCTCCCGCTGGACCACTAATCTGTACAGTGCAAGTGGAAGGGGACCACTACTGGGCTGTTGATCTCTCTTTCAATGTCTCGCCCCTCTCTCGCTCCCTCTTTCTCTGCTGGCCCCCCCCTCTCTCTCTCTATCTGTCTGTCTGTCTGTCTCTCTGTCTCTCTCTCTCTCTCTCTCTCTCTCTCTGTCTGTCTGTCTCTCTATCTCTCTATCTATCTGCCTATCTCTCTCCCTCTCTCTCTCTCTCTCCCTCTCTCAAAACCTCTCCCCTCCTCGCATGGTTGTCTGTCTGCCTCACTCTCTCCAATTTGTCGGTGTCTACCTTTCTGTATCACTCTTCTCTCTCCCTTACTTAAACTTATCCCTACATATTTCTCCTCTTTTTATGTCTTTATTCTCTTCGTCTCTTCTCTCATCATACATACTTATCATCTCTACCTTTTTTTTATCTGTCCCTAGTTTAAAACCGTATACAGCAGTCTTGTTTTCGCACCCTTCGCCTGTCTATGTGTTTAATTTCTATATTTCGTTTGACATACAGTCTGTTTTACTGTCTGTCTATCTGTCCATCAGAATGTCACACTGTTTTCCTGTTTGTCTGTACGTCTGTTTGCTTGTCTCTCTGTCTTTCTTTTACTCTCTCTCTCTCTCTCTCTCTCTCTCTCTCTCTCTCTCTCTCTCTATCTCTCTGTTGAGGAATCTCTGCCCATCAGTGTCTGTTGTTAACATTCTGTTTGCATGTCCGCAGTATCTTCTCCGTTTCTCTCTATTTTATCTTCATCCAGTCTAACTCTCTGTTGATCTTCCTTGCACTTTTTTACTGTCACCTTTGCTGTGCAGAGCCTATTTTGGAATTTATTGAAAAAAACAACAACTAGAAAACCGCGCACAAAATAGAACACTTACTACAAAGTATAGCAAAGGGAACTGGGTTGCATTGTCAGAATGAAAACAGCGCCAAAAGAGCAAAACAATGTCTGGGAGATTATGATTGAAACGATAACATCTAGTGTTGCTAAAAACTGGTATGATTGTTCTGAACTAGAGATTAGAAGTCGCCATGTTCATCTTCCTTCCTTTGCTAAATCTCGCTTTAAATATTATGTTATATATGTATTACGAGACGTGTCTGAAAATAAACGTAATACATATTGAAATATTCATTTATTTTTTTTACCTGACCCAAGTTTTTTTTTAAATGTCCAGCCTCTCTGTTATTTTTAAGAATAGTTTTCATGAAGATCGATGCTTTTCTGTTTACGTTATGGAATTGAATATAAAACCTTGCAAAAAAAATGTCTTGTCACTTCTTCAAGAAGGTAATCTGTTTGAAGCGTCCTTCCTCCCAGATGGCGCTGCATAGGCTCCAAGAGATGTCAGTCTGGAGGTGCAGGGTCAGGACTGAAATACTGCACATGCATGCCGGGGCAAAACCTGGCCAGCGAGATGGAGGTCAGAGAAAGATGGGCATGCACTGGTGCGAATCAAAGCTCATTCCTGGAGAACATGGTGCCAGGTATTGCAGGTTTACAAACCGCCTTGATGTTCCGCAGTAATGGATTTTTGATGAAAATAAAAGGCAACTAAATATATCGATTTAAATTAACAAATCCTACACATTTGTATTTGAAAAGTGCTGGCAAACAAACAGTTAATACTTACACTAGGCTTGTTCTGTCAAATCACTTAACGTTGTTGCTCAATTAAATGACATGAAATTCTAACAGCCAATGCTGGTGAGGCTATTACACATGTATAATTTGAAAACAAAATAAAGATTGCGCAATGATAAAAACAACATAGTTCAATATTGTAACATGAAAGTGAACTTCCTAACAACACAAGAATCAATGAAGCTGTAACAGATTAAAAAATAAGCATCCCTGTAATCTAGCAATAAGTTGCATTGCTATTTTGTAATTACTTTGTACATTATGTTTTCAAGACCATAAAATCTGGAAGGCTACATGTAATATAATGCATCAAACAAACTATTCCATATAAAAATCACAGAAGAATAGCGTTTTCTTTTTCTTTAAAGTTAACAAAAGATTAGCGGGATTATCAGTATCTTTTACGTAAACCATGCCCTCCTCGTTCCTCCCTGCTAGTCCCTGGACCAGACAGGAGTTAATATGGAAAGCCGCAGCAAACACCTCGAGGATTACTTGTTACTTGTTGTGCCCGGGGAAGGACTTGAGCGAGTTGAGAATGCTAATTCCTTGTCATCATTTCCGCGGATGTTTGTGTAGCCCCACACAAGAAAAACAAGCTTATTGAGAAAGACACAACAAGGACACAATAGAGGCGGAGCTGGAGGGATGTCGGGAGTGACAGGATAGAAACCTGACTCACTTTTCACGGGTTTTCGCGGGGACTTGGACATTCTCTGATTGACCCAACCCGTGTATCCAAACACCATCTCGGGATTAGACGCTTTACGATACACAGGACGGTGATGAATAACACAATCACAGCAGCTAGGCATGAGATTTTCCTGATCTCCCATTGGCTGCGTGAGTCTAAGACAGCGCTCTGATTGGTCACCGATGTGGTTGCCGTGCTCGCCATGCCTGCACTGAGTGGTCAGAAAGCCTCAACGTAAAACCCAACTCAGGAAACAAAGGCTGGGGGACAAGGGAACCACCCCCGGGAGGAACCGTTTAATTAAGTAGGTTTGTGTTCCCTCTGTGAGAATTTGCCGAGGAGTGGAAACCCACGAGGTATGCCATTGTTTGCATGGTTAGTTACACAGTTTTCCTTTGTTGGGCGACCCACACAGGCGGCGGAAAGTGGTTATTTAACACTCTCGCTGTTGCCAACATCCAAGCTTTGGGAGACCAGGGTAAATTAAACGCCAAACAGACAAGAGACACTTGGGTGGATGGTCTTGTTAACAGGTAGCCCAAACAGGCTTCCCTTGTACTTTTGTTTACGCTAAGGGATCATTTTGAGCAACAGAAATCTTAAGGATATACAGTGTGTCGTCGCTTGGTAATAGCTTACAATAAAATGTAATTGTTTATAGCATTCATTTTCCTCAACAATTATGAAGTACATGACATTGTATCAATATAATAATTAACATCAAGGGATTTGGCTATCACATTCCTTATAGCTCAAATCAAATCTATTGTTTAAGTAACACTTACTATAATTTCTACCTGTGTGGACATGTTTCATGAAGCACTTCTTCTTCGTCATAATAGCCAATGCACTCAGTTACAGTGAACACTAACAGAATAATTCTTCCTTTTTTTTTGTTTTGTTTTTTCGAAATCGTTACCTTAAAGTTTCCATTGACTTTCGAGATTTTCTAACCAATTTATATCCAGCTCTTAGGGGTAAAATTACACGAAACCCAAAAGAATATGTCCAAAATACATGTACAATAACATTGTTAAGCGTTGGTAGAAGCTCTTTAATCTGTGTACAGCCATCTATGCTAGCGCTTGTCACCAAACTTCCCACAGCCCAGAGACGGGCATTCACTGGGCACCTCCCTACCTACCTCAGCATCAGCGTCATAATTAGCACCTCCAGGCTCGACCAGAATCTTGACGACCTGATCCTGACAAGGTCTACTTATGACAAGCGCATTAATCCCAGGTCAGCTGCTCTAAAAGAACTTTACCCGTGAAAATAGCATAGATCGCCGACCCCCTCGGAGAGCTGTCTGATCGCTGGGGAAACCGACAAGACAACAAGACAAGACAAATTGTCGGGGTAGCCCGCGTTAAGACCTCAAGATGGCGTGCTGAGCCTTCACGTGGAGATATCCGCCCTGGGTTTGATGTGATGATCACGGTGGACAGTTGTGATGATAGCCTTTCGCCATCTGATAAAGCAGGCGCTAAATGCCCGCTGGGGGCGACTGGCCTTCCCGTCCTCTGACTCAGATGTCCACCTCGCCTGGAGAAATTGAAAAAATAAAACTCAACAACATGAAAACTTGCTCTTGAACAAAGTGTCTCATTGAATTTTTCAACTAAAATCAAACATGCATTTAATTTGACCGACCATTTCGCTTCTGAAACTTCTGTAACTAATCGTGTAAATGTGAATCTTACGCATTTTTCCTTATTGTAGAATTATAACTGGATTTATTTACACAATTTATAAAGCCAGTGAGAAGATACAATAGGCAATATAGATTCCCTTGAAATGAACCCAATTCAGCATCGCCTCTTCCTACTTGTTATCATCATCTAGTTTATGCGTGCCGTATGATTTGAGCTTGGGAGACAGCGGAACTCCAAACTGAGCACTAATCGTCACGGTTTGGACAACACTCTATGTTTATACCGTCAGGGTTCATGCGGCACGCCCAAGCTTGTCTTTACGGTCTTCACGGAGAGGCTGAATCCCACGGAGATCTTCTCTAACATGGGAATCACAGCCGCGCTTTGCTCGCCATCAGATCAGGAAGCGGAGATAGCAGCGAGGGTCAATCCCGTTAGTTTATTACAGGGCATGGTCACTTAGGCTGGTCAATTGTTTAGTATTCATCCCTGTGATCTGACAAAAGGCCTGGGACACACAGTATTTAGCAAATTCACATTCCCTTTCACAAAGCTTGTAAAGTGACTTCCGACGTGTTGGAGGGAGCATCAGATCTTTGAAAATCCCCGGCGACTGAGGTGATTGGCAGGGGTCACTTTGCTGCCCTATCATTCTAGGACTGTCGCCGTGGGCATCATTTGATGGGGAGGGGGAGGGGAGGTAAGAGAATGCACGGGGTGTGGGTAACGCATGTCCATAGAACATCAAGACAATGCTTGGTTTGATAAGATAGAAACAGAGAGGTACATGTACACACAAATGTAATGTTTGTTGCACACGCATAAAAAAAACGAAGAAGAAAAATCCTCCCTCCGGTTGTTAGACTCCCCAAAATGTTTTGTTTAAAGTTTTAGACGAAATTCACAGTCTAACTTTGTTTTGTTTAACTTCAATAAGTGCAAGTCAAAGCTAATTACTTTTGTAAACCGTAAGTGCACTGATGAAAAAAAGCAGAGCAATTTTCCTTGTGCTTTTTAATAGAGGAAAATAAATAGTTTGAAAAGCGGGGTTGGGTCCCATTTATTGTATCCTTTTCTTGACTGTCCTTTATGTGAAAGAGATTTATGAATCGGTTGCCTTTTTTTCATGAGGTGATGAGAAGATACATTATTATGCAATAAAAGATTGACTTTTTCGAAATATTTCTATGACGAATATCTTTCCTGCTGCGCCATTGCCTGTATGCCTTACACAACTACTGCAGCGACAGGACTGTTGTCACAGAGATGTCACCTGGTACAGTTAGGAGCTCCGTAGATCCCTGTAGGTACCCTGTACGTCTAGCTGGTTTAGTAAACTGATGATTCTTGTAGGCTTCACATCCCCGTGGCGTTATGATGCCCGACACCTGCAGGGTTCAATGAAGTTCAGGCATTATGTACCTTTTGCGGGGACGTAACTTTGCGCATCTTGTTAATAATATATAATTGTGAGGCGCTAGGAGATAGCATCCTAGTGCAAACAAACCGCTGAATTAATGATAGGCCAACGGTGTGTTTGTCTGTTACGCCTTGGCTATACACCTGGCCGCGAGTAACCTGACCCTCGCGTTTATTTTGCTTCCCTTTTTTTGGTAGCACGGCGAGAAAAGTTTCATCCGGGGAGAAACGTGCCCGGGCAATCTGAAGAGCTCCTGCGTCCAGGGTTTCGGGGGACGGCAGCGATGAGCGTGTCAACATACAGGCCAAATCAAACAGGCGCGACAGTCTAAACTTTAATCGCGCTCGCCGCACATCGTCAGGCTTCTCGGGTTTAATCATCTCCACCATGAGGGGTTAGTGGACTCGCGACTGGGGGGAGTAAGGAAAGGTTCATTTGGATGTGGATAATATAGAGTTAGATTCAAGTACCTTGGACTCTATGAGTGTATGTTCTTTGGAGATAGAGAGAGAGAATAAAGACCACCACAGATTTATATTAATAGCTAGAGCACAGGTCTCACCTAAGTTGAAAGTGTTCTAGATCCCCAGAGGGACCCTACTCAGCGACCGGTGTATGAGTATGCATAAACAATAAACATACTATGTGAGAGCCAATCAGTGTATAAGTATCGATTAGAGAGTTGCCTATTTTAAACATTAAAGCAACTGGCCAGTGCATAAGCATAATCTCCAAAGCCAGATGAATCATCACTAGAACACACTGCGTTACACCCAATCAGAATCAATGAACCATCAGAGTTTATAAATCTTCCACGCGTGTTTTGGATCATAATGAATTTTACTTGCACTCCCCCATCAACTTTCGATAGCAACAAACAGGTTTGCAAAGTTCTTTGATACAATAATTATAATCCCACTTTAGGTTATGTCACAGAAATACTTGATGGAACGTCGTACAAAATGTAACCACCGGGGTGCGGTTCGAATTCACATTTTGTTTGGTAGGCGATACGTTGTACTCGGACTAAAAATGAATGAATGAACATCTCTGCGCTTCGGGGTCCGCTGTCGTGAGAACTTTAAGCGAGTGAGGTTCTTTTTAGGAACACATCGTACATGGAAAATGAAATTTGCTTGACACTTCCATCGAGCACACAAATGTACCTAGGGAAGTATCCTTTCTCTGTTTGCACAGTGCTGTTCGTGCCGCTACAGACAGCATCCTTCTCCAGGCACGTAGAGCACCCGGATGTGGGACGGCCGGGTAGACCAGGGTCTGGGGTAACTTCACACCCAAGTGCGCGGGGATGCGCGGCGAACAGGAGAAATCATGCAAACACACTCAGTATCTAAGGAAAACAAGCTAGGGCGCGGAGATACGTTCTGTACAGAGCGCTGCACCAGCTAGGGCGCAGCTGTAGGGGTGTACCCCTCGCAATAACATCCGTGTGTCCTTTTCAGAGAACACGCGCGAGACAATGTTGAGGCGACAAAGATGGTATCGGGTGCCAGTAGAAAGTGCTTGCTAATTTATTTTCAAACACAATAGACAAAAGTTGCTACTCGCCGGCGTTTCATTTTGCAGCCCGACGTCAAGGATTGGTACAAGCCCGCAGCGGTTCCTGGACAAAAAGACGCCCGGACCTTCTGTGTTACAATCCTGGGCTTGTGTAGGCGAAGATTGGCGCATGCGCAGCGCTCTACAGTAACGCTTACTGTTGTCATGGAGATTTACGTCGAAATCCCAATAATAATCAGATTGGATATCTTTTAAGTTTTTTTTTTCTTTCTTCCAATGAACCCTATAAAATCATGTATGCAGAGATTTGAATATTGTGTAAAATTTGATTTGTCATATTATAAATGATTTTTTTACCATACTGCAATATGCAACCCTAAATGGTGGACAGACACTGCCAGTAAATGTTGTACATACGCCTATACTGGAATAAAATTATGTCGATGCCCCTGTAAGGGGATCTCTACCATAAAACAGAATTTACAAATCACTGTAATACCATTTACTATATCAACACCAGCAGTGGTCTAGTGGTTAGGATCTTGCGCTCACACTGCTTGGGAATATTTTCTTTCTTCCTCACCTAAAAAAAACATTACAACCCACCTATTTTACTTACATTATCGATTTCTTAATTCGTGTTTCATAGTTGTACAGAAAAGAGTGAGTACTCTCTGGGAACACGTTAGTTTGATAGTCAAGGACATGTAATGATTTTATTCCCTTAGAGTAAACTTAGTGTAATATTAACCCAGCATCTGAATGAGTATTTACATAAAGGTACATGAGACTTTTACAAAAACAGTTTTTCCCGTTTATCCGAATCATTATGATAGAGCGCTTAGTAGGGTTTTAATCTATTTTGTTTGTTCATAATTTGTTTCTATAATGTTGCCCACGTAATTTTTTATTAGCTTTTAATTGCATCATCTAGGTTTCCCGAAGAAAAAAAAATATTCACAACCAGGAGCACTAGCTGAGAATCGAACTGTCGGCCTCCTGTTCTTCAGTTCAGAGTGCTACCCAACTAAGTTACCGGCTTCTTTATTTCTTTTTAATTGTTGCTTGATTTTTGTGATAGTGTGATGCACAGGTTTTAAGGTAATATAGATCCAAGCTTGTTCGGCCTATGCCTGGAGGTTTTAAAGACGTAGACAGAAGTACAGTATGCCAGGCTGGTGGGCGGTGTCGGATAATAAGTGCAAGCCATCAGTTCATAATTCTAACTTTATTATGTAAACAGACTGTTCCACAATTAAACGATCTACTCGTTTTTGTTCCCATATCCGACGAAACTTAAAATTAAAATTAAGATAGTGATTAAAGTATTTGTTCTCATTAAACACATTGAAATTTCAACACCTCCACTTGTGCATCTATAAATAAATTAAAATGTACATTTTTCTTGTCTACATTATCCTAAACTAATTGTGCTTTAATTTGCGGTAGTTTGTTTTAGTTGTTAAACCTGTAACTAAATAGATTAGAAAGTCAAGCAGTGTTTTACGGATCTGAGTCAATCACATTACTTTTTGGTTTGATTCTGTTTTGATTGGAAAATTAACGTAAGTTCGAGGTATATAACCCAGAGAGGCGTTTGAAATTCAATTTTTTTAAATACGTCTCTCTGGGCCCGTTCACAATATAGCCTATATAGTGCTGCTGTTGGACGTTAAACCAACTCAACTACAACTCAATTCCTCCCCACATAATATTACATGGCCGTGGTCCTTGTCGACTTCCTTGAGTACTAACAAAGGCTGTGCGACCAACACGGCGGTTATCGACGACGTAATCGCGCCCCTGAGGCATGAATTTTTCTGATCACTCGTTGGCTCCGTCAGTCTAGATTTCCGCTATGATTGGACGCCCTTCAGTTACTAGTTGTATCGTCTTCGTCCTTGCACTGGGCTCGGTATCGCATGGCGCGGTGTGGCCATAAATCAATTCGTAATTAGATTTTCATGATTATTTAATTAACAGACTGTTTCCACAATGCTTTCTTCTGCTGTCATTGCTTTCGAAAGCTAAATGAACGTCCATGTCAATCAAAGGTAATCTATCATTGGTTCTTCATTAATATTTTATTCAATCTCAGATTCCAATCCGAAGTAACCGGTCTGTGGTTTATCAAAATGTGTCTTAGTTTATTTTGGTTTAAGCCTCTTGATTCCTTGTGGAACATAGGGCCGCAGCAACTCCCCTCCACCGGACTCGGTTTTGGCGGTACATAACTTATGACCTTTCACCGTTAAGTCTAAGCGTACGTACATGTGACCTTTCACCGTTAAGCCTAAGCGCACGTAACGTGACCTCTCGGCGTAAAGTCTTAGCGTACGTAACACGTGACCTCTCAGCGTTAAGTCTAAGCGTACGTAACATGTGACCTCTCAGCGTTAAGTCTAAGCGTACGTAACATGTGACCTCTCACCGTTAAGTCTAAGCGTACGTAACATGTGACCTCTCAGCGTTAAGTCTTAGCGTACGTAACACGTGACCTCTCAGTGTAAAGTCTAAGCGTACGTAACACGTGACCTCTCAGCGTTAAGTCTAAGCGTACGTAACATGTGACCTTTCAGCATAAAGTACATCTCGGTCCATGCCACTTGGTTTCTGGTTAAATTCTCCACCTCCTCTAATGTTTACCAAAATTTAATCTGTGAAATATTCGCTCTCTAAACTAAGAAGGAAACGTCCCTGGTTGGTGGCAAAATTCTGTGATCGGTGGAAATTTCTTTTTCCACAATTTTTACCATTCTTTAACCTTTTAAAAATGAATGCTCTTATGCCTTGATCAATAACGATATTTTTAAACTATCCTAATAAACTAGGATCCCTAATCGCATATGTACACGACTGGGTTGAAAACAACAACAACAAATAGTATGCCTAGCTTTTGCCGAGCTATTGTTTTCTTTTCAATATGATCATTCCTTAGTGTGTACGTGAATACAGCATGGTGTTAACATTATACACATTTTAAAGCCGTGTTTAAATTTTAAAGAATATACTGACAATTTTCAAAATCTGTGACGAACTGTAATAGGGATAAAGAGTCAATGTGTTATTGTTCTTTTTGTTTTTGAAAAGGCAGTACATGTGCATGTATTATCAAATTTGTATACAATTTTATTATGAGTCTCCTCTCCAACTGTTGCATCTAAATGCGAATAAGAAATCTATAACCAAAAAGATAAAAGTAGCATAATTTTGTAGAGGCTTCACATTGTGATGATTGTAAACAAGTCGAAATAGACGCGAGCCGATTCTTTAAATCTAATGGGGCATGAAATTCATGGGTATGTCTAGTATGAAAATTGCACACCTCAAAATGTGTAAGTAAAGAAAATAATTATTTGCTTATCATATTGTGGAATTAAGATAATGAAATGCCTTTATCTCATTTTGGTGAATTCATTATGCAAAGAGTCTGGTAGATAATGAAAAGTTGATTACGTCTTAAACTAGTTAACGTTATTTTATGATGAAAATAATGAAGTATTATGAAATTGTTTGCTGTTGTTTTGTTTGTTTGTTTGTTTGTTATTTTTTTTGGGGGGGAGGGGTTGTTTGTTTGTTGTTGTTGTTGTTGTTGTTGTTGTTGTATCAAACGTCTGAGGGGGGTTCAAATCAGTAGTCGCTATTATACGATCAATCTGGTCACGAGTGCGAAGCAAAAACAAAATTAAGATTATCAAGAGGATGCCTTGTCTATTTACCAATAAATTACAATTGCAACCAGTTACAGAAGCTCATAAATCAAGATATAATATTGAAAACTGAGAATCCTAAGGTGTTATACGTGTATTTCAAATTTATTGTTGTTGGGTGGGGAGGGGGTGCCGATAAAGACCTTTTTCCATATGAAAAGAATAACAACAAAAAAGAAAAACAAATGCAAGTACAGTTGCCACAAGAAAGCCTATATTCGAACTGGAAAAAAAAACAGTTGTTTCTGTTTAAAAAAACAAGGTACCTGTTCTATAGTAACGGCGGCCATCTTGACAAAGTATAATAAAACTTTGTACCATTTGAAAACAATGTTGTAACAAAATTGTGATATCTTTATAAGGTCAAAAGTGTTGTTTTTTGTGTTTTTTTTTATTGTTGTAGTTTTGGTTTTGTTTTGTTTTTCTTTTTTTTTTTGGTTCTTTATTTTTTAGTTGTATTGATGATGCCCCTTGTCAAAAATAATTTAAAAAAGAGTATAACTTCAAAACTATTCAATTCTTTAAAAAATGTACTGCAACGTTTTGTAAACTAGTGAAAAGAAGCAATGGTGAACGTTTCCAAGCATTTGATTAGAAATTACAGGGGAAGATAGAAAAAAAATAATATAATAATATAATTATTTTTCATAACCTTGATTGCAACTAACAAATTATTGTATTTCTAAATGTTGCTTTAAAAAGGTATTCTAGTTGAACTTTAACTAAACTCGATCGTGGAAATCAAAGCCGATTAGTAAAAGGTAGATTGAGATGAGATTTAGTTCTCTCACACTGTTTTTTACGTTATGTCAGTGCTTGAATTGTCGTTGTCTGTTACATGATTATTACCTTGATTTTTTGTTGCTTTTATTTTCATGTGAGTTTCTCTAAAACTAAAATCAAGTGTTTGAACCATTACATCCAAAATTATTCGATTCTAGAATGCTGAAGTGGTAGAGCGTTGGTCTCCAGATCGGAAGGTCCACGGTTTGAATCCCACGATCGGTAAAAAATTTATTTTTCCGATTTCGTCCCCTACTGGTTGGATCGGTGTCAGTATAGTGTGATCGACTGAGACAAGAGTCCAGGCACATAAAATTATCAGACGTCAGTCTTGGGGTCCGTCCACAATATAACCTATAAATTATGATGCTGGCTTTCGACAACCCAACTCAACTCACAACAACATAAGGAATAATTAGACGACGAGCTAGAAAGTCGAATGGGTAGAAAAGATGTACCGATAAATAGAAGAACTTTAACGAAAAAGAAAAGTAGTAGAATTACCACCGTGTATTATAATTATCATTATGAAACACATAACACTGTGATTTCATGGCATTTGTTTTTTAATCATCATTTTTGGTCATTAAATTGTTAGAGTCACGTATAACATTTGAAAAGTTATGTCTGAGTAAAATGTACATTGAACAACATAATAAATCGGTTTGATTTTTCTTGGTGTAGTGCACTGTGAAATGTGCAAAATAATAATTTATTCTGAATCTGTTGATTCACATCGTCTTTATGGACAAACGCATGAATGACGTGTCATAGTGAAAATTATAATTATGAAGGTGTCTAAAGGATGTGCAGCGTTGTGCGATACCACACTAATTTAAGCATTATTTTGAAAAAAGATATGTATATAGTTTTTAAATTTTAAAAAAATGCAACTGTGGTTTGTATGGATTTAAATTTCAGTAAACGAGCTGAGTGAATCTGGTTATGATAAACACAGTCACGTTGTTCTAAAAATAGTCTAACTTTATAATCCTTTATTTCGGATTTAAAATGTAAAAGTGACTTTTTTTTTTAAATTTAAGCTTAGGTACGTAACAGACATTTAAAAAAAGAAGTTATTATTTTTTAGATCCTTCCTAATCCTAGTTGCTATTCTAAAGCATCATTAACACAAAATCATATGTAGAAATAAAATGCTCCACTGAATAACAAACAATAGACCGACATAAAAATCAATGATACTTTGTACATACAAGAATTGAAGTGGGATATGTACAGTCTAAATCACGAGTTTTGTTACTTTATTTAAGTAACACAATTGCATATCGTTTAAGATAAAGAAGATCATGGTATAGAAATGTTTTAAAACAGTTGAACATCGCAAAACCTAGATAACCAGGTGAGGGCAGCTACTGAAATAGTAACTACACTAGTGATGCGTTACACATCGAGGCTAATCAGTATGTTAGAGTCGAGGGCTGCTTTACAATAATATTTACAGTAGTTACAAACACCAACAAAACTAATGTAGTGTCAATACATCATTGGTACAGGCATAAGTCTAATGATGTTTCTCTGTGTATGTGTGTGTTTGTGTAGTGTGTGTGTGTGTGTGCATTATGTAGATAGTTGTTGTTGTTGTTTGGTTGTTGTTGTTTTTTGTTGTTTTTTTTTTTTTTAACAGTTTTCTTATAACCGTGTTACGAAGAAGCATGCGACTTTTCAAAAACAAGTACATGTGTATTGAATTTCGTAACCTAACAGCCCCACGTTTTCTTAAAGTCATTGTTGAGATATATTTTCTTCTCGCGAAATAGAAGTGGGTTGGCCGATCAAACGGGACAAGGCAATGCCCTGTACATGTGCTAACATTAATGTGCAAATATGACTGAGTAAGAAAGTGAACTAGAATACAGAGAGAGAGAGAGAGAGAGAGAGAGAGAGAGAGAGAGAGAGAGAGAGAGAGAGAGAGAGAGAGGGGGAGGGGGCTTTGGAAGTATGACTGTAAAATAGAACAATGCGTCATCATGGTTGACGCCAGTTTATGACTGTGAATGAAGTGTTTATCAGTGAGTCATCATGGTTGACTGTGAATAAAGTGTTTATCAGTGAGTCATCATGGTTGACTGTGAATGAAGTGTTTATCAGTGAGTCATCATGGTTGACTGTGAATGAAGTGTTTATCAGTGAGTCATCATGGTTGACGCCAGTTTATGACTGTGAATGAAGTGTTTATCAGTGAGTCATCATGGTTGACTGTGAATGAAGTGTTTATCAGTGAGTCATCATGGTTGACTGTGAATGAAGTGTTTATCAGTGAGTCATCATGGTTGACTGTGAATGAAGTGTTTATCAGTGAGTCACCATGGTTGACGCCAGTTTATGACTGTGAATGAAGTGTTTATCAGTGAGTCACCATGGTTGATGCCAGTTTATGACTGTGAATAAAGTGTTTATCAGTGAGTCATCATGGTTGACGCCAGTTTATGACTGTGAATAAAGTGTTTATCAGTGAGTCATCATGGTTGACGCCAGTTTATGACTGTGAATAAAGTGTTTATCAGTGAGTCATCATGGTTGACGCGAGCTTATGACTGTGCGAGTCGAGGACAGCTGAACCGGGGTAAGGACGGACCAGGTTGGGGTACAAGTTCAAGGCCGACGCGTGGCTGTGACCTTCGTGGCCATTGGGCGAGTCCGCCACGCCCCTCGCCTCCAGTTTCCGCGAGTGCACGGAGATGGCGGCCGACGTGAGGGTGGACAGCGAGAAGGACCCGGAGGACTTTGGGCAGATCTGGCCGAAGCCTGGCGGCACGAGGAAAGACGGGGAGGGCGAGAGGTGAGATGTCGCAACACCACCTGGGCCCATGTTGGAGAACGGGCTGAGGGGTAGCGGCTGTCGCAAGCTCAGGGCTAGAGGGTTGCTTGTCGTGGGCGACTGTGGGGGCGGAGCTCCAGTTCTGGGGGCGGGGCCGTGACTCGGGTGGGGAGGGGCAAGTCTGCTGGCTGCTCCTGAAGGAGAAGAAGAAGCTGCAGCAGCGGCAGCGGCAACAGCAGCTGCTGAAATGGCTGCAGCCGGAGAAGCCATGCCGTGCATCAGAAGTTTCTCTAGGCCGGGGATTCTTGCTACTGCTGCCGCTGCTGCAGCCGCGCTACCACCGGCATTATTAGCGTCCATAAGGGCGGAGCTAGGAGGGAGGATGTTGCCGCCCAAGTATGGATACATCCCCGGGTGAGGTTTCATCATGCCTGGCAGCGGGTAGAACGGCGAGAAAGGCAGGAGCGCCGGGTGGGCGGGGTGGCCGTCTCGGGGGAAGCCGTGAAAGCCCATATAAGGAAACCCAGCCCGGCCGAAGGCGAGCCGACTGCGCGCGGAGTGAGACGAACGCCTCCGGAGTTTGCCGGTGGTCCCTCCGATGAAGACGTCATCACAGGATGGGTCTAGCATCCAGTAGTTTCCCTTGCCTGGGTCGTCGTAGTGTCTAGGAACCTGCGAGAGTTGGAAAATTACAGTAACTGTTAGTGTGAACTGTGATCATACAAAGTGTTGTCAACAAAATATAATCAGATAAGAAAAACAAAAGTCTTTACTCAAACAATTCGCAAACAGCTACGACAGAAAATAATTTAAAGATTCAAGGCACAAAAAACAACAACAAAAAACATAAACTTAAATAGAAATCAATTGAGATAAAAATATCCCTTGATAAGTTTAGTTCATTGTCATGATTCCTTTCCATTGATAGCGCGGGGGAGAAAACATCCTGAACGATAGAAAAGAATACTGAAAAAAATGTTAGGTAAACACAAACGCGCATATTGATTACACTTAATTGTATAATTCATGTATTGTATTTTATTTTCAGGCATGAAAATGGTGACCAATTTTAAAGGTTCAACCAGTTTCTACTATACTTTAAAAAGTTAAACTGTGTTTCACATAAAAATTAACCTGTGTTTCACAATACATGTACATGTATTCTTGTTCACGATTTTTGTTTTTAAATTCTCGGATTTTTTTTTCGTCTGTGTAGTCAATAAACAACAACATCAAATTAATATCTAGAAGATGATCCTCCTCTCTTAAAAGAAATAAAACTTGTTATTACAATGTATTTCCCGTATCGGTTACAAACAGTCTGAACACAGCGAAAATCCTACAGTTACAACCTGACCCCTCTTTGTTTTACGTTTTATAGCAGGGTAGCGGTATAGCTTTTAATGCGCACATCCCGTGGTGTTAAATCAAATCAAGGCGGGGGGGGGGGGGCACGTCAACTCATCCTAACGATACACTAAGCACAGTATTTAAAAGCTCCTTAAAATTATCTAATATCGATTGAAATGAACCTCCGACATCGCCGCTTGCCCTATTAAACATTGTGATATGCCGCTTTCTGCCTTAATGGCGTGCTCGATACTCATTGGCGAGCTAGGGTGTTGTGAAAACAGTATCGATCACAGCTAGAGTTCATCGCCCCGTTACACTGAGCCAGCGTCTCGGGTTACCAGGTCCGGGTTAGGTCGGGGGTTCGAGTACAACCTTGTGCTACGCTTACCACTCGTCTTAAGACTGAAACTATGCAAACCATAGATGTATATAACGGGATAGTTATATGTATATGATGCAAACTAGAAGCATGCGACGAGTTGTACGCAGCAGCTGTGACTTTGTGCATACGACACTTGGAGAGCAAGTGCCAACCGATAATCAGCGCCGCATTGATTTCATCAGCCACCCATGTTTTTATGATTGTGTTTTTGAGGAAGCAAAACCGGCTTGGCCATCTCAGCACTGAACGTGAGAAACTAGAGGGGCGGTTTGAGTCTAACAGGTGGGTTAATGTGATGATCAGGGTATCAAGTTTCAGCTAACGGTGAAATAGCAAGTCTCTGGACACAGACTCTCAAGCACTGTTATAAAATAAAGCAACTATGTAGCAAGCTAGGGTAAAGCTTCAGATGTACAGTTGTTAGGATCGTCCTGCTCGCGATCGTACAAACTTTAAAGAACTAGAGTAACCAGACGTCTGGCACACACAATAGCACGCACATGACGTACTCAAACTGCTCACGTCTTGTCACAACCTAACACCCAGCAACATCCACAATACCCATCTAACTCCTTCACCCCCTTTTTTCGCCAACTGCCCCTCCCTCACCCCCCAAAATCCCCTGTAAATTATTCCCATGTCCAAATGCGAACCATCCTGATTACTGTGCGCTACAATAATTATATATTTTGTAATTTGATTCTTCTTCTTTGCCTGGAGTGACTTCGCGTCCAACACAAAGTTTCCCCATAATTATGGCGCGACCTTTAAATGAATATTAATTTCCTTGATATCCGACTATGATACAGCGCAGTTTGTTGTAGGAACGGTGCTAACACTGCTTGCTGGGTTGGGAGAGTTGAAAAAAATTTATTTATTTTTTTGGTGCTTTATGTTAATTTTGATGAATTGCTCTTTCAGTTTTCTTATCGTTCCATTTTACGATGCTTATCTTGATGTGGGCTATTTATCTTTTGATAGCATTGATAGCGTCTATAAAATGTAAACATAACTATCAATGTACACATTTAGTCTCTAGTTGTTTTTTATTACATATACTGAAAAATCTGGTACATTATATTTTCTAACCCATTTACAAATAATTATATTGTTGTCGTTTTTTTAAAACAATTATGTCTTAATGTAAATCTCAATTATTATTAGGAAACACGGTCATAAAAAGTTCCGGGCATTATGATGCAAACAGTTATTTTCATCAAAACACAAAATGGATACATGTATGAAATATGTGTGTACAAAATAATATTAATAATGTGTTAAAAAGAAAGACCCAGTTGAAAATCAATTTGAAAACAGAACGTTTCCAGACTAGCGTTATTGATTAGAGAGAATTACTTATTTGGTGTAATGAAAAATATGTCACATCAATAATGCTCTTTGTCAAGTCTTCCAAAATATAATATGTAAACGAAATAAAACAAAAGCGAAATAATATTTTAATTGAAATCTAAACTATAAATTTTATTTAAAAAATCAAAAAATAATTTTAACCACAATGTCATAAACCAATCAGTCATATTATTTTTAAGTAGATGTACGTGTACATAACGATGTTGTCGGAAACTGATTTCAGGGTGGTAAGAAACATACTCCTAGTGCAAGATGAAAATTATTGAATGAATGTTTCTAAGGTATTAAAAAAACGTGTGTTCATTTTTCAAGAACATATTTCACCCCTCC
>RQTK01000806.1:68784-93194 GCA_003991915.1 Elysia chlorotica | reverse complement strand
ATTATTATCATTATTATTATTATTATTATTATTATTATCATTATTATTATTATTATTTTCATTTGTTTATCTATTTCTGATATTATAACTATATATTCACTGCGTTCCAATAAACGTTACTATTCACGTGATAGCCTATTTGTTGCCGTGGGACAAAAACAAAAACAGAACAATAAAAGCAGGAAAAAAAACCAAGACATTGCACTTTATTTTTGGTTTGTTTTCGGGACATTTTCCAAACAATTAATCTACTTAGCTCTCTAAAACCTTACTGCTCATCTTATTTAAATTCTAATCCTTGTAAAAAGTCACAAACAATTTTTTTTTTTTTTTTACATTTTATAATCAATGTTATCTTTCCTTTTAAAATTTGTAACAAATATTGCGGGAGTTGAAAACTAGCTGTGATCCCATGATGTTTTTCAAATCCTAAGTAACTGCATCTGCGTCTTATAAAGCCATGGAGATCTAGGCTTATTGCGATTTATAAAACATTTTTGTGTGTGTTATTCTCAGATCATCGTGTGTAATTTTCAAAACAATGTCCATTTTGAATTATAAGACACTAAATATCCGATTCATTTTAAGAGACAACATTTTTTGTAAGGTAAAAGCCTATTTGAAATTAATAAAGAAATTAATTCGAAAGGATCGAATCATAAAAGTTGGGTAGTTTAACGAGACAATTTTATTGATATAAGGAATTTTTATCAGCGAAAAACTGATACACTTATCTCTAAACAGACACAAAGTCATGACTGTGTAAACAAGACATCATTATTTTATGTATTAGACATGATGATATTAAGCATTAGTCATATTTTTTGTAGCGTCTAAACTTTATTGTCTAGATCTAGTGTGAACTGTGTGGGATAGTTTATTGGCAAGATATACAATTAAAGTACAACTTTATGATTTTCCGGTATATTTCATGAGTCGAATTTATTCAGCACCATTATCATTATAGCCCTTAATTCTATTTTTTTTTTTATTATCATTATTACAGTTTCCCCTCCCTTGGACTGAATCATGATGAGGCCATTTTTCAATCTTAATTGAGTTCCTTATAACCAATAGCCTCGATCTGAGATTTTTTTAATGAGCGTATCTCCTTGAGATGAAGTTAATAATTTTTGAACATGTAAGAAACGTAAATTATTGTCAATTCATTAATACACTGCATAGTGATTACCATGTTTGTTTTTATATCTATAAGTACAGTAAATAGAAAAAAAAATGAAAACGAAGGCAAAATTTTATAACTTTCCTTGGGTATCATAATGTTCTGTTATGCAACCGTAATTTCCAGAAAGTCATCTCCATAGACATTGATTTTATCCCTTTTGTGCAAACTACAATACAGTGTATTTTGATCCCCGTTAACGTTGTATAGTTGCATACACGTTTTAATTTTATTTATTTTTTTTAATATAGTAGTTTATTCACAAAAACATTGTAGTTTATTCACCCAAACATAGCAGTTTCTTCACCAAAATATAGTAGTTTATCGCCCTTAAAATTTTAGTTTTTAATTCACCAAAATAAAGTATTCACTAAAATATTGTAGTGTATTCCCCCAAATATAGTAGTTTATTCACCAAAATATAGTACTAGTAGTTTATTCACCAAAATATAGTAGTTTATTCACCAAAAATTGTAGTTTTTTCACAAAAATATAGATATTGTAGTTTATTCACCAAAATATAGTAGTTTATTCACCAAAATATTGTAGTTTATTCACCAAAATATAGTAGTTTATCCCCTTAAAATTGTAGTTTTTTCACCAAAGTATAGATCTAGTAGTTTATTCACCAAAAAAGAGTAGTTTATTCCCCCAAATATAGTAGTCTAGTCACTAAAATATAGTCTTTAATTCACCAAAACATAGTAGTTGGTTCATCAAATAGATATAAATAAAATTAATACAACACATGGTGAGGTGAAGTGTATTTTGCAGTGTTTAAAAGCTAGCTAAAAAGTGTATCTCGACCTCTCAATAACATGCAAGTTTAAGGAATGTATTTCATGAGATTCTCTTATGCCGCGTTCCATGCGAGATTAGAATGATAAGGAAGAAACCTGTAGGCACGGTTCACGCAAACATAACAAAATAAAACGTGTATTTTTGTGCTTGAAATGGGCGAAGAAAGTGATTACAACACCACAAGCATGACTGCCTAATTAGAAGTGAAGAGTAAATACATAATGTAAGTATATAATGATTATAAAAAAGCAATAATATGCGTTCCTGTAAAACAACATATTTAGAATTATAGTTAGAGCACAGTGAAAATATAAAATAAATATCGATGGCTCAGAGCAAGAAGTGGTTATATCCACCGATGACCATTTAGAGAAAAATGAAAAAATGTTTTTTGGCAGTTTGTAACATCCTGTCATTTCGTTAATTTTCCATTTATATTAATGAAATTTATAGAGATATCAGAGTTAGCAATGTTTTAACCTGCCAGCTATGTATTTTTAAGATATCATTATGTTAATGCATTTTTATACGACTCTTTGGATATAACCAGTTCTTGCATTCAGTTTATGCAAGGAGCTTTGCCTCGCAATAATTGCATATATCCAGTCTATTGGAGATAACCAGTTCTTGCATAGAACTTTTTTTTTATAATACTTGCATCTACCCGCTATATTGGAGATAACCATTTCTTGCACTCATATCTTAGTAAGTTGCAAATCATCATACACAATCTTAAAGTAGGAGATAAACAATTATTGCACAATTGGGACCATTAGACATGCATACACCAATAGCAACCTTTTCAGTTACAATAGGCAAGTTCTATAATCAGGGTGAGTATTCTCGAGTGCCAAACAATAGAAAACGACCCATCTTTTTGCCATTCACTCCTAGTCCTAGCCATGGCAACAGCAAATCAATTATATTTATAGGCACCTATTTTAAACCAACCTTTTTTTAAGTTGGTATTCAGACTTGCCAATAGGTCTACATTAGCTATTAATTACTAACAAACTTAGCAAGAAGTACTCATGTAATAGATTGGAAGTACTCATGTAATAGATTGGTGTAGAGGGAAGCGTTGTGGTGTAGTGTTAAACTGTTAAGATGTTCGGCTTGTGATCGAAAGGTCCTGAGTTCAAACCCTGGCTTTGTCAGGTCGTTGTTTCCTGTCGTAGAAAGCGCTTTGAGCACATTTAGTGGAAAAGCGCTACAGTATATAAAAATGCTCATTTATTTATTTAAATAAGAAGAACTACAGGGAAACCATGACTATATCAATTTCATTTTTTCGATCACCAAAGGAGAACATGGCAGTTTTTTTGTTGTTATAAGGATTTTTTCTCCTTGCAGATACAAATATTGACCGCCAGTCATTCATTGTGAAAGTGGAAATATACTTTTTTTCCCTCTCGATGGATGCGTGCATGCTGTCTACTTCCATCATGGAATGCCCACTTTCCAGAAAATTATGCGTTATCACTGTAATGTTGTGTGCTTTGTCCTGCACGTACGCTAACATCATTGCCACCATTTGCTGGTTTCTGTTTTGTCCTGAACATGTGTCAGAGAAAAGGGAAACCTCTTCAATGTTACTGGGCAGTTGATCAAGCCACATTTTAATGCATGATGCGATCTCAATACTACCTCTCTTTCCTTCTGTCTCCTGCCAGCAAAAACAGTGACCTGAATTAGGTTGCTTGCTTTCCCATACTGTTAAATTGTAGACACACAATTTCCTGGAGTAGTACGTTAGGGAGACGTTGCTGGAGGGAAGTTGAAGGACGCTTTGCAGATCAAATGAAGCGCTCATGAAGTTAGCTTCGCTGTTGCTCCTTTTTTTATCTTCCTCTTTCCTTACCATTGAATCATGGTAGCGTTTCAGATGAGCTTCATGGTCTTTTTTTTTGGCAGCTTTCTCCTCTGAAGATAGATTCTTATATTTATGGCAACTGGCACAAATGTCTTTCTTTGGCTTGAAAAAAGAGAGATTAAAGTCATTACAAAAAATATTGCGATACATATTTTCACTCACTGACTTTTGTCCTTGCTGCTTGCATTGGTCAGCATAAAGTTGATGCATCTTGCTAATGGTTAGGTTGCTGTCCAGATAGTTTCTCTTTGTGCTTTTTCTGGTGTAGTGACTTTCCATACAAGGGAATGATTGAATGTGCTCTTTCACTGCTTTTATTTGATCCTCAGGCGTTTTGTTCCACGCTGCAGCTTTGCCACGTTGATCATCACCATTAAAAGTTCCACAAATGGACTTTCCAGCAATTGCCGAATCTATTGGACCTTTACTTATGCGCAGGGTGGTCATAAAAAATTTCAAACAGACGCGATGAGTAGATCCAGCCGTGCTAAAGAAATATGAATATGAAGCAGATCTTTTCTTCTTTTTTCTGCCATCTTCACTCGGTCGAGCCCGTTCAACTTCTTTAGATTTAATGTTGGATAGAATGAAATCTTTTTTCCTGTTGTAATGCTCCAGGGACCAATATTCTGCACATATTTGTTTTCTTTCATCCTCCCCAATTTTGTCAGTACATTTGTAGCGGCATTGTGTACAGTCAATTGGCGCAGGAACTTTTTCATCCATCACCTTTCCAGCTGAGTTGATGTGAGCCATGCCTTTATTTTTTGACACTTTCCTTACATTTCTTTTCCAGTTGTCTGCATTTCTTTTCCTTTTCCTCGTTCCTGCTTCTGCAGTAGCTTCTTCAGCTGATACGTCTTGATCATTAGCAGGTAAGCTTTCAGATTCAGTCAACTGATTTTCTACATTGGATAAAATCTTTGTTCTGGATTTTTGCTTTTTTTTCTTGATGGCAATATAGTCTGGATCTTTAGACAAATCATAATCTGGGTCATTTACACTGTCATCCATTTCACTTTCAGAACCATTGTCTTCAGAGTCAGATGATTGAAGAGAAGCTGAAAGAAAATTAATTCAGAATAAATATACCATAAGAAGGTAGATATTGAAAGACAGACATAGAGAATGAGAGAGAAAGATTGAGGCAAATTCACCTTGCAATAACTTAAAACGCATAGCTATTAGGCACAAGGAGAAGTATTCACAGAGTAATTTACTAGTTACAATTTTGCTAAATTTATCGTAAGGCAAAAAAAAGTGAGACTCAGGATGGCTGTTATTGTCGAGTATGATGAGGTATTATTAATTTCTACGTGAAGTTTTCCATGTTATGGTTACATGTATTGTTTTTTTAATCCTAAATTGTTTAGCTAGGATAAAAAAAACAATACATGTAACCATAGCACTTATATAATTATTTGGAATTCTTATAATTGCTTTTCTTATATTAAATTTGAAGTAAATAAATGCAAATTAAAATTATGTTGAAGATTGATGCAACTATTGATTACCTATGGACACCTGTGTCATACAAGGCCTTGGGTGATTTCTATCATTCTTCTTTGAACTTGTCTGTTTAGAACCAGTACCTTGATCATCCGTTTCATCATCTTTGTCCTCTTTACCATTCTCTGGGATCTCTGTAAAAGAAACTCATTTTTTATAAATAGGGCCTACTCACCAGTTTGAGAACGACGGGGAGCACGTCCCGCCATCTTCGATTCGGTGTAAAAACGAAAGTGCTCATTTGCGGCACATCTTCTCTCTCTGTGTTTGCAAGAAGTGGTTATTTGGCACATACCGTGTACAAAATAAAATTCTCGCTATCCTTTTCACTGCAAGAACTGGTTATGTGATTTAACCATTTCTTGCACTAAACTTTTCTAGAAAACGTGGAGATATTCATTTTGGATGCATAGGTATGTCAGAAACTAATCAACGTAGAGGTTAGATATTTCTTGTGTGAAAAAAGCGGACCAAAATTACTTAGGAGACATGTTTAACTCTATTTCGCCAAAACTTGGATATAACCAGTTCTTGCACTGAGCCATCGATATTATTCAATATTTAAGCATAAACTGCTAATTAGAAGTGAATATTAAATACATAATGTAATGATATACTAATTATACAAAAGCAATAATATGCGTTCATGTAGAACAACATAATTAGAATTATAGTGAGAGCAAAAATAGTGCTAAAGTCTCAGAATGGTGCATACGTTGTTTGGAAAGTTTTACACAGTCATGGTTGGACGCCTCAGGTCAGTGAGTTAGGTGTTGTCGGGTAGCCTCCCTTTGATCAGATTCTGAGATGCTGAGGTTGAAAAGTACCATAGGCGCTGTACCCGTGGTACCTAGTTAGTGTACATTGCAAGGCACAAACCATATCTAACGTTACAAGGAGAACAGACATGCATCATAAAGACCAATGTAAGACCTTACCTTGAGGAAGCACTTGTTGAGGCTGAGGTTGTGTCTGATGGAGTTTTGCCAGCCCTGCTTGTTGTCTCTGTAGTAGGGAAAGTTTTTGGTGATGAACTCGTAGATCTGGCTCAGCGTCATGCGCTTCTCGGGGCTGCTGCGGATCGCCATCATGATGAGGGCGTTGTACGAGAACGGCGGCTTCTCGTTCTTCTTCTCCTCCTCACTCTTCTCCTCTGTCTCTTTAGAAGATTTCTTCTCTCCATCTTCTGAATCGCCACACTTATCAGTGGGGTCTATTTTGTCCGGGCCCCCTCACTAGCGTCTTTGGTTCCTGCGTGGCTGACATTGTCCTCGAGATCGTCGTCCACGTCGACGTCCGTGTTGTTGTTGTGGTCCTCGCGGTCAAACACGGAGTCCGAGCAGGACACTGGCGAGCTGCAGCAGCTCCTGGAGCGGTCAGTCGCGGCCACGGGTGGACTGGTCAAGCGATGGCTGTCGCTGGAGGCCGGAGTGACGGCGCAATATCCGCGGGAGTCGGGCCGGGTTGGGGACACTGTGTCCATCTGATCCGGGCCGGTGCCAGTGGTTGATGGAGGCGCACACTCAATACTGTACCGGCCTCTGTGAGCTGCGCTACCAACGTTTCTCATTTCTTCAAAATTGTCTGCAGAGCTTTCTGGGGGAGGGGATAGTTTTGAGTTCCTTTCAAACACATACGAGTTTCTGTGCTGGGGGTACATCGTGCTATGTTCTGGCGACATGTGGTGCTGAGGAGAGCTGGGAGATGCAGGGAGATGGTGAAGTCTGTGCCTGTAGATATGCTCTGCCTTCAGCATGTGTGCCTCCATGGCGGGGATGCCGCTAGCAGGGGGAGGGTGCGCTCCATAGACGCCGTCTCTGGGGATGAGGGAGAACGCCGACCTGGCCTTGTCGGGGAGAGACGTGAGCGGGTGTTGGGGCGCGCACGGCGGGGAGCTGGGCTGGCTGGGCGGACTCACGGGCAGCCCGTTCTTGAAGTTCTTCCCGAAGTCGTCGGCCAGGACTCTGCTCATGCTGAATGGGTTCCCGCACTTGGGCTTGGTGGCCCCCATCTCGACCTTCGTCTCCTGTAGCATCGCTGGCAACGGTCTACTCACTCAACCAGGCGGCGCTGTCTGCCCGCTCACCCAGTCAGGGCCAGGCACTGGCTGCCTCAGCGGAATTCAACACTTGTGTTTGTATTGCTGCATTGCAGATTTCAGTTCAGCTGCCTTTATTATAGTTTTGTTATAGGATTGGGGTATACAAATTCACTGTAATCTTCCTTGTGAGTGTTAATAGTATCAAACTTTAGTAATTATAGTAAGCCTCTATATCATAGGCCTACTTATTTCAATAAAACTAATAATCCGGACAAAGCTAATTACTTTTAGCATTGAATTCTATGTAGGCCTATACACACGCATCAAAACTGAGATAAAAGCCAACACTTGGGGAAAATAATTAAAGCACTGTTATAATTCAACAGAAAAATCAGATTACACAGACGAGTCCGAGTAAGAAAAGCGCAGTCAATTTTATTGTAGCTGTAGAAAACTTCAACTCTAACACCGTAGATCTAGAATCTATCTATCCAGGTTAACAAAAGCAGGCAGGCCTAAAGAACGATGCTTCTTTATCTGTCTATCAGTCCGTGTGTCTATCTCTGCTACTTTCAACAATGCTGAACGTCTGGAACCAAAGTGACGGCCGCCTGTATCATGAGGAGATCTTTATACTGCCACAGGCGCATCTTGTTCAACAACAACTACTGTCTAGGCTGAGAGGACGGCTCCCTTGTGTGTTGAGCAGACCGCTCGTAAGGCAACAAACACATCACCCAACTACCGCCCTCATCGCTTCATGTTTGACAGACTTGACAAGATTAGTGGGCGGAGCCAGTACACGCCAGTGTTTACTTCAAACAAACGAGACCACCACGTCCCAGCATTCTCTTGGTCCCCACTAAAAGGGCGGGGCCTATACGAACCACCGCGCACTACCCCTCACTTCAGCTGAGCGCAGTGACTGATGGAGGCATTGCCTCACCCCCTTTCTTTCCACATCGTAGGTTTCGCCGATGAGAGTGGGCGGGGTTTAGCCACGGGTTCGTTCGCCAATCATAGCGCGCGAAGTGTTGTTCGCGTGGTTGCGCGTGTGAGAGAGGCGGGAAACGAAATGAAGAGGTAATGATAGCCGCGATGGAGCGCGATTAAAAGTTTCATCGAGTTGTTAAAGACAATAGAATGAGGAGACAGGAAAACGATGCTTTGGACAATCAAATTAAAGGTAGATCTAGACTGATTCTACATTATCCACGTTTTGTTTTAAAATCAGGAACTTAGTCAGTTTCAGATACCAACAACAATCTTGAAAACTATGTTACCTACTTTGGTAAATGGTGCGCCTGCATTTTGATTATAATGTATTTACAATAAAGTATCAATCTTTAAAAATAATGTGTTGGGACATTCAATTAGCTCTTTATAACCATAAAAGTTGGTTTAAAAATATATAATTATCATTTTGATTTCATTACAATCAATAGAAAATCAGAAAAACTGTTGGTACAGTAACGTTAAAAACGCTGTAGATTTGTCTCCAACAATCGATGTGTTAAAGATTCAATTACATTCATTCTCTCTATCTTCCTCCCTCTGTGTGGTTTTCCTTCTGCTTGTCGTAACTGTCTCGCTTTTCTCTGCTCACTAAAACATTGCACTTTATTTTCTCCCTCTTTTAATTCTCGATCTTTGTCTATCTATATCTCTCTCTTCATATCCGCCCCGTCCCACATTTATTTAATATTCCCCTCTCTACTTTCATCTTCTTCTCTTTCTCTCAATCTGTCTAAATTATAAGTCGAAGATTCCCCTCAAATACGTGTATTATTTTGTTCTCTCCCTCTCTCTCTCTCTCTCTCTCTCTCTCTCTCTCTCTCTCTCTCTCTCTCTCTCTCTCTCTCCCGCTCGTTCACTCACTCGCTCTGACTCCCTTATATACACACACACTCTTCAATGTCTTAATACTAATGAATACTTAATAAACTTAATACTAATTTATCTTTTGTTTATCCTCTGTCTGTTTCTAAAGATCAAATCCGTTTTTTTTTAGCACCGCCTTCCTTTAAACAAAAGTGTGAGAGATAGAGAAAATGCCGCTTTTAAAAGATATAGTTATCTCTATGAACCATAAGATTGGCCCCACTGACTGGTAATACATGTGCAGAGAGTAGCCTACAATCATATTGTAACTAACTCTTTTTAATTTTAAGTTTTCATTTATTTAAAACCAAAAGTTTCAATTAAAAAATAGTTAACATTGAGTAGTTTTGTTTTGTTTTTCTGTACTTCCATGGTTAGTTGTCATTTCAGTAATTGTTTTTATGTTTTCGAATCGGAATTTCTTTTCAGAGCCCGTGATTTGTAAGTTAATCCATTTCAGTTAATGTTATTGACTAGTAGAACTGAGATTGAACAAAGTGATGTAATAGTATAATTTTATGTAGATGGAGTATATTTAAAAAAAAAAAAAAGGATAGCTAATACTTTTTAATACATTCTTCCAAGAAGTTTACGATGAATAGGTGCTGGTACATGCAGTTAATGTTTAATATCTGAGTAGACTTTTTAAAGATTTTCAGAATGTTTCTTTTTTTTTTTTGTATCTCAACAGTAACAATAATACAACTGCGGATTCCGAAAAAAAAAGAAAACAAACAAAACAAAACAAAACAAAAACAAAGAAAAGACAAATAACAACGGACGGTCTCTGATGATGTTAATTTACCAGGCAAGCTCAGCTACTAATGGCTCAACTTGTCTAAACGCGGACATACAGAGAAGGCCTTAAAACTCACATGTTTGTACATTGTACATGTACTTACAAAACTGAATATTTCAAACATTTAAAAAAAAATTATTTTGTTGTTTGTTTCATTTTTTTTATTTTTTTTATTTTTGCTTTGTTGTTGTTTTAGCATCTCCGAGCCATGACTCTGTTTGGCGTGTATTGTGAGCAGCCATGTAACTATGGAGAGTTCAGCCCGTGACGTCCGAGGGTTTTCAATGGACGTGTTATTGTCTCCGCCCTGACCGTCCGGGGTCATTCATCCTGTGAGAGCCAGATCTTGCTGTACAAAGATGTCCGTATCCCCATCCTCAACATCCCCAGACTGAGGCTGGTCGCTAGCGGACCAAAGTGGTCAATTTGTCAACGGGCAGTTTCCATTCATGCAGAGTTCATTTAGTTGTTGGTGTGATTACAAAATGCTCTTAGTGGAATTGTGATAACAGAGTTCTTGCGAGAAGGGACTCATACTGGTAACGGAGACGATATGTGAGACATTTGTATCGGCGTCCAATCATAGACTTATCCTAGACTTACAGAGCCAATCAGCGATCGGAAATCCCCGTGCCTAGAGGGTTTGGTGACGTCATCCGTCAGCGTCATGTGAATGTCAAAGTCTGCCATACTATCACACAGACAGACAGGCAGACAGACAGACAGACAGACAGACAGACAGACAGACAGACAGACAAACAGACAGACAGACAGACAGACAGGCAGACAGGCAGACAGACAGACAAACAGACAGACAGACAGACAGACAGACAGACAGACAGACAGACAGACAGACAGACTGCTGGTCAACACAAGTGCTTGTTCGTTCACTGGCAGTTTCCACTCACACACAGTTCATTTTTAGCTGTTTATTAAACGCTCTAGCGGAATCTTATTAATTATTGACGGTGGACAATTTTTCTGCCACGCATCACGGGCAAACTACACCATCTAAAACCCTGAAATTTGGTATGTTTGGGTAATAGGTAATAATAGTTTTAGGTACAACGATTGATTTTAGCAAATAAAAGGCAAAATGTTTATTTCATTACTCTGCGAAAACGATATCGACATGCGATTGATGTCCGGTACGAGAAATACCGGTTAGGCCTAAATCCAAAGTGAAACTGAAAGTCGGAAGTGGAGGGTTTAACGGTCTAAAGTCTAAGCTCTAAAGCCGTCTTTCCAGAAAGCTTACTGCTCTTTTCTGATATCAACAGACAAATTTTAAAATAAATTTAAAAATACAAAATCTAGATTAGACCTATTTCTAGAGTTTAGTTCTCGATCTAGACAGAGGTAGATTAGATCTAGCCTATAGATTCTAGAGCTAGACCAAGAAACAATACACGGTCTCTAAATCGAGCTTCTTGTATCTAGATATCTAGATCTAGACCCTAGATTATGATTATAATTATATTCAAGCCAGAAAAAGACAACACCAAGATCTTGACAAAGTAAGGTAAGATGAAATGTTCAATCCCATTCGTAGAGCTGTACCGCCTCTACTAGTTCTAATAATAGACGTCTTTCAATCACGGGCCAATCGCAAGGCTTTCAAACAATAACTGGCAAAGTCAACAAAAAAAACAAACAAAAAAAAACAATGTTGCAGTAAGGGTCAAAGTGGGCTGATTACTGAACGCGTTCACATTATTATTGTTAACCATTTATGACAAATCTTCGATCTCCTTTAAATGTTTGTAAATTCCCCAAATAGTGGGCACACAGAACTGATAGGACAGTTCACATCGTTACTGTGTAGGGTGATCGTATGAGCTGAAAAACACTCTTCTGACCTATCTATGCTAATAATAATAATAATAATAATAATAATTTCACTGGCAGTTTCCATTCATCATTCATACACAGTTCAGTTGTTTTGGTGTTTACAAAACGCTCTTAGCGGAACTAGAAGAATATTGCATTATTTTGGCCAACTAAATGAACAGAAGGTACCATTTATGTTCCCAATGTAACAAAATGTTTTGGACTAAGCGCTCCCTTGCCTCTCTGCTCTACCTTGCTCTCTGCTCCACGCCCCTGTTTGTAAGATTCCGTAAGTGATGTCTACATTCTTTCTAATACAATCATCTCCGATGGCATTGAAACGTCGCCTGCGCGATGAAATGAAGGACTCTGCCTATTCCATCCAGACAATGGGTTGTTCTCTTGTGGGTTTTTTTTTTGATGTATTGCTCCGGCGTCTGGCAGGTCCAAACGTGAGACCACAATAATTGCTACCATTGGATCGCCAGGGCATTTGAAAGCACTGGGCACTAACCCTATTGAATTCCCGGACCGCTACTTTAACAGTTTATATTACTGTGTTTAAAACTACTTAGCATTTATTTCAAAATTCACGTCCACTGTCATTTAAACATTTCTTGTTTAATATAGGACACTCGAGTCTGTTTCGGAACATAACTATTTACAGATGTCAGATATTATTGTGAACAGAAGTGAAGATACTAAAGAAACACGCACAGATCTGTTTTGTAACAGATTTTCTTGAAGATTTGACTCTTGACTTTGCTAAAAAGGATTATTATTGCATGTACAAGGTATTTCAGTTGTTTTTAAATTCCGTCAACTCTCGCGTATTCAGCATGTCGACAGTCACCAATGTATAATAGTAATTATAGTGGACACATTGTATTCTTTAGACCAAGGCGTGGGGCATGTATAAAATTCTGATAGATCACAATGTATCACCAGGCGCGTTGTCTGGCTTGAGGATTGGGGCTTGGGGGTCGGGCCCCACCTAAGCGTGCATAACTGAGACCATATGACCTCTCAGAGCCCCACTCAACTGCTTGGTCGAGTTGAGCACACGTATTGCTTAGAATTTCATACGAATACATTATTCAAGTGTCTCTGTAGTTACAAGATTGTATTATCAACGGAAATTAATTTGACTATAACTTCGCAGATAATAATTATAAATGTATCACGCACAGACTGTCACCCCCACAATCTCTTAATTCTATCACATCACTACAACAGGCTCAAGCCGTGTGAGATTTAGATCTAGGGCTCTACCGTTAACAATTACACGTACATGTTATTGGCTGGAGTAGTTTTACAATGCTACTACATGCTATTGCTACAACCATTACGGCGTTCTTGTAAGAAAGTTAGATGGCTCCTGGTTGGATTGGGGCTTGACCTTTCTTCACCTAAACAAATTGTTCCCATAGTAAATGATATTGTGTGTTTGCTTAACCTAAAGGAGGGCTTAGTGTACTCAAAGTGAAATTTTAAACCAATTTGGGGTTAGAGCCCTGAAACTTTAGGGCCTGCCCTAGAAGCCTGGATAAGTCTTGTCCACCTTGCATCATCTCCCCGACTCCGCTGCTAGATCTAATAACACTAAATCTGCACGTTTCACACATATTTGCTTGACATATAAAACATTATCTTGTGAAATTGTGTTGGAATAATATTATATTATATTTGTAACTTATTTTCACGATACATGTACAGGCAGAGTGAGAATCCTCAAAACAGCTGTACGCCCAAGACTGGACTAGTCACGAAAATATCCGACAACCAACCACAATTTTCAGACATTTTCTCTTCTTTGTTAGACAAGATTTCTCTCAGTCTTTGAGTATCTCTCTCTCTCTGTCTCTCTCTCTCTATCTCTCTCTCTGTCTGTCTGCCTGTCTCTCTCTCTCTGTCTCTCTCTCTATCTCTCTCTGTCTCTCTATCTCTCTCTCTATCTCTCTCTGTCTCTCTGTCTCTCTCTGTCTCTCTCTCTGTCTCTCTCTCTCTCTCGCTCTCTCTCACCCACATATACACACACACGCACACAAATCTTGAAGATGTAAAAACACGAACAACATAAAATTCTTCTTGTCACCTGTCACCACCAATATCATAATTTTTCTTCTTTACAGCAACTTGTCCCACTTTTTAACAGGAAAAAATGAAACCCCCAAACACCTTTGTTACCCCATTGTCTCATTATGCCAAAGTACCGGAGCGTCGCTGATGCTTTTTGTACTAGAGACGTTGCGATCATGGGGCGCAAAGCAAAACGGAGACGATAGGGAAGGGAATCTGTACCAGCGTCCAATCATAGCTCTACACTGAACTAACAGAACGTAGCGAATGATCAGAAAAACCACAATGCAATGGATTCTGTCGCCCCCCTTAGCCGTGTGTAAGGGGGAGCGTGTATTTTCTTGAATGTAACGGGTCCATTGTCATAAGACGCGGCCTCAACCGATCTAACACTAATACTGTATTTTGTTTGCGCTCTTTGCTACCATTCTTTCCGGCGAACGTTACGTCCCGCAGAATATTAATGTACTTTTGAATGTTTATCAGAGACATTAAGAAAACCAAGAGATTGATGATACGTCTTAAAAAATACCCTTTAAGAAATTCAAACGAGGGTTTGCCGGTAAAGATTTCTTTGACGTTTGTGGAGGCCAAATTGTTCAGGTCTGAAATTATTGTGGTAGAATTTAGTAAAGACAACATGAAATCCAAAACAAAATTGTTATTCCATAATTCAAGTTGATTCAAAAGGGTTATATTTAGATTGTCGTTTCAAAATGGATGGTGCGAAACAAGCGTTATTTTAACCTCAAGTCAGAGGGGGAAAATGACGTAATGCCGTAAATAATTTTATACCTTTGTTGCTATGCTTCGGAATTGAAGTTAAACCTTTTTTTTTTATAAAGATCAAGGCAAGGGTTTTTCGTTTTTTTTTTGTTTTGTTTTTATCAACCTCTTTGACTATCTAAGTATTATGCATGTGTGCCTGACATAATATCTATTTACCCTTCTCTCTCTATCTCTTTTTCTCTCTCTCTGTCTCTCTCTCTCTATCTCTCTCTCCCGCTCTCTCGCTCATCTCTCCATATCTCTTTTGCTCTCTCTTTCTCTTAATCTTTTGTTCTCTCCATCCCTTCAGACATCACCCCTGGAGGAACACCATGACTTGTAGTTGTATGCCCTTGACAGGAGATGCTGGTACCGTGGGGTCATGTTACCGGGTGTGACTGTGGTCAGCGCGACCAGGAGGAATGCGCCGTTATCATTTTTCTTCTTTACGGCAACTTGTCCCACTTTTTAACAGGAACAAAAAAGAAACAGCCAAACACTTTGTTACCCCATTGTCTCATTATGCCAAAGTACCGGAGCGTCGTTGATGCTTTTTGTACTAGAGACGCTGCGATCTCGGGGCCCAGAGCGAAACGGAGACGATAGGGAAGGGAATCTGTACCAGCGTCCAACCACAGCTCTACCCTGAATAACAGAACCTCACGACTGATCCGAAAAAGCACAATCCAATGGATTCTGTCGCCCCTCTTGGCCGTGTGTATCGGGGAGCGTGTATTTTCTTGAATGTAACGGAGCCATTGTCATAAGACACGGCCTCAACCGATCTAACACTAATACTGTATTTTGTTTGCGCTCTTTGCTACCATTCTTTCCGGCAAACGTTACGTCCCGCAAGATATTAATGTACTTTTGAATGTTTATTAGAGACATTAATAAAACCAAGAGATTGATGATATGTCTTAAAAAAAAAATACCCTTTAAAAAATTAAAGCGAGGGGTTGTGGGTAAAGATTTCTTTGACGTTGGTGCAGGCCAAATTGTTCAGGTCTGAAGATTTTATAGTAGATGAAATCCAAAACATGAAATCCAAAACAAAATAGTTATTCCATAATTAAAATTTATTCAAAAGGGTTATATTTAGATTGTCGTTTCAAAATGGATGGTGCGAAACAAGCGTTATTTTAACCTCAAGCAAGAGGGAAAAATTGACGTAATGCCGTAAATAATAATGTATACCTTTGTTGCTATGCTTTGGAATTGAAGGTAAAGTTTTTTTTTATAAAGATCAGGGCAAGGGTTTTTCGTTTTTTGTTTTTAACCTGTTTGTATCTTTAAATTATCTCTCTCCCCCCCACCCTCTCTTTCTCTCTCTCTCTCTCTCTCTCTCTCTCTCTCTCTCTCTCTCTCTCTCTCTCTCTCTCTCTCTCTCTCTCTCTCTCTCTCTCTATCGCTCTCTTCTCTCTCTGTCTCTCTCTCTCTCTCCCTATCTCTCTCTTTCTCTCCCTGTCTCTCTCACTCTCTCCCTATCGCTCTCTCTCTCTCTTAACCTTTTGTTCTCTCCCTCTCTTCAGACATCATCCCTGGAGGAACACCATGACTTGTAGTTGTATGTCCTTGACAGGAGATGCTGGTACCATGACTTGTAGTTGTATGTCCTTGACAGGAGATGCTGGTACCGTGGGGTTGTGTTACCGGGTGTGGTCTGGTCAGCGCGACCAGGAAGGAATGTGCCGTTCCCCCCAGAGTGTGTGGTCCGGTCAGGGAGGAATGTGCCGTTCCCCCCAGAGTGTGTGGTCCGGTCAGGGAGGACCAACACCTCCTGTTGATATTTCCCACAGAGCAGGCCAATACTTCGCCCAGCTCACACCTGTGTTAGCACACAGGCCATCCAAAAACAAAACACACACGTTAGTCATAGTGCGGCCAACGTTTTCCAAAGTCCAGAAATTCCAAACTTAATGACAGGTATTCAATTTCACTATATCTCCGAATATTATAAAATTATATAATTTTTTATTCTTTTCTACTTCTAGTCATCCTACTTGCCTTTTCCCATTTTTTAGGGAAGGGGGGGGGGGGGGGTTAGTAAAATGGAACCTTCCATGAAAATATATTGTTGTAAATTGATACAAAACAAAAGAACATCTTAAAAGGTTTTTAAAAAAAAGGACAATGCCATCAATGATTACATGTGTTGCAAACCACAAAAATTGGCGTCGAAAATCCTTTTAAAACTTTAATGAAATAAAAAAAAACACGGGTAGCGAGGAATGTGTAAAACTTACGAATTGCATGAACCGGCACGTAAATGTGTCACCAATACGTTTGGGGCGCTCGGGATGAATTACACTGTTGTCACAGGTGTTCAAGTTTAATTGGGACTGAGAAAATCTCTATTCGGGCAATCATGGTTTGGGAATACTAGTTAAGCACCGTAACGCCCAATAATGGAGTCCCATACCCTGGAAAATGTAAGAAGATTTCTTTGATATCTTATATATCGTACACAATCGCCAGTAGAAATGGCGGTATGCGATTCTGTGCACTTTGTCTGCAAGGCTCGTGTCAGGTGACGGGAAAGATCGAAATATAGTACACGATAAGTCAGTGAAATTGATGTTTGAAAAAAAAAAGAAAACTATTTCCCAATCAATTGTATGCTCCTAGCAACCACCCCATACAGTTATTGTTGGGTAAAACCACGATCACCAGTGTGGATAAAGGGATTTAACATGTTCGTTTTCTGATTTATGAAGACAAAGTATATCCAGAAAAGATCCACACACAAAAATGGCAAAAGCAAATCTGGTTTTGGTTAGAAAAAAAAAAAAAAAACCAAAAAAAACATGATGATGTAAGACCCAGTGTTGAGTGGCTGACCATCGAACTCGGTGAACATTGATTGCAGCGGCGAAAACACGCCGGATCAGAGATGAGAGAGTCGACCAGGTGTAGGTTTCAAGTCTAAGGTAATTTTACCGGGAAGCAAAACAGCCTCTCTGGTCTCTGCCAAAACAAATGGTCAACGATACTGCACTAGGGATGCATAAAGGATCCCAAAGTTGGAAAATCTAGATACAAACATGAATAAAATGGGTTGCATTGTGATTGGCTGTTTCGCTTTGCAGTGATTTTCAAGCATGATTGTCGCTCACTCCGAGACTCATTTTACTTTACTATTTGCTTTTCTCCACACTCATCCTTCTAGTCTTTACCAGTCTCTCCCTCCCGCCCGTCACACGCTTGTAATCGCACATCTCTAGCTCCGCAAACTACCAACAGCAGGCCAACTTGATGGAAACTCTGTAAGAGGCAGCGAGGGGCAAACCCCATGCTGCATTATAACATTGTCTCTAACAAGCTTCCACTCTGACTTAAACACTTGGAGATATTACACGACAGCATCCACACCAGGATCACGTTCCTGGGGTCTTCTCGCCGTGAGACGCACAATAGGACGGTCCCAGAGACCCGTCACCGCGTCACGCCTCGCCTTGCACCAGTGCTGGACGGCTTGAACACCTTGTACAACACAGGCTGTGCGAGTCACAGACCGATAGCAGCGACATAATCGCGCCCTTAGACATGGGGTTTCATGATTGCTCGTTGGGTCCATGCTATCTAGAATAGAACTATGGTTCTCTTTTACATGTTTCCTTAGGTATGTCGTCTATGTTATCGCCGTGTGTGCCGCCCTCACAAGATCTCCAATGTCCAGCCATGAGAGCGGCCGGGACAGGCGCTGGGCTAATCTGGCGCTCGACCCAGGCCGCGAGAGTTCGGACCTTCCCGCGGCTCCTGGCCACATCTGTTTGCTCACTGTTGCGATCTTCAGATTTTTGCCCACGTCCTGCAAATGTTTCGGTGAATAGGGCTATCAAGTTCCCCCGAGTGGGACGATTACATTTTTCCGTTCCTGGTTGTGGAGATAGACGTCCGAGGCAAAGAGAAAAAAGTAGCTTTCACCAGGTGTGAACTGGGTGCGTTGGTGTATCATAGCGCCTGTGTTTGTCCAGCGTGATACAACTGGTGGAAGTGGGGTGGTGTTCTGACAGTCGCAGGAAGAGCTGTGATCAGGGACACGAGGACAGCAGGGCATGGTACAGTGCGGGGCCAAGGGGGTTTCAATGCGTGGGGGGGGGGGGGGGAGTTGGAAAGCGGCTTCGTAATAATTTTCTAATGAATAATATTAATTAATATTCACGTGGTCCTTTTGCCATCCGCGATCGCAGTATAATTATTTATATACTTTCAATCCACCCAATAAACTGGTGGCATGGCGTCATTTCCCTGAACATTTATGCATGTTTGACTTGAAACAGACCGGGCTGTGTTTTATAAAATGTAGTAAACAAATCCATGTTACAAACATAAAAAAACTAGCACAGTTTCAAATCATGCAAATAAGATCCATACCGTTTCCGTTTTTTTTAAATATATACAGCTTGACAATATTTGCATCCTCGCAAGTTTAAAAAACGTATAACTTTTTAAAGAGAGTTATACATTTCACTGCAATTATCATACGCATTTAAGGAATGTTCTTTAAAAACTCCTGACTTCAGTCACTCAATTTGATTGCGCACTAGCCTTTTTACGCACGTCTGAAACCGAAAAAAACAACCCATCAACAACAAAATAAGAGGAAATAATCTCTAGATCTAGATTAATGTACATGTATAATTTTAACGACTGACTCGAGGTGTCAGAGAAGCCGAATCCCACATAGACCACCCTGATACATCAATTAACATTAGTACACTACACAAACTGGGCACAGACCTACCACCCTGATACATCAATTAAAATTGGTACACTACACAAACTGGCATCAGACCTACCACCCTGATACATCAATTAAAATTAGTACACTACACGGACTGGGAACGGACCTGTCCACAGACAAATCACCGGCGTCTTCTCGCTGCCCCTCGAGCGGACCTGACAGGGCGTCTCACGAGGATCATGCGCTTAGCACGCCCAGGCGGGGGGCCACCCAGAACGGGGACGGGCCTCAGGGAGGGGGCACCCACCACTGACCAGTTAGCACGTGCACTGGGTGGTGAGAGCAGTGAGGGATGGTAGTCATACACTCAAAGTTACACTCCCTGACTGTGGCAGTGCAGGTGAGCAAGATGAAAACTGTCAAGCAGAAACCGCATTCTATCAATCAAACTAGGAGTGGGCATCAGAACACATGTTACATGTATTGTCATAGGTTTAGTATCATTTTGGCCATTAAAGATTGTATTTTCTTTCATAAAAATGTGAAAACTACTAGTTGTTAAGGCTTAAAAAGTGAACAAATTGACCTCAAAGTACGCCATACACTTACCGGATAAGTACATGTATATACTTATATATTTGTTGGTTTTGAAATGCCCTCTACCAAGATAAAATCAATTCCAAGAGAGTCGTTTTTCACCTTACGACGCGACATTTCTACAAGAAAATCAACTTGCTTTTCTAACATATGTGTCATTATTGCCTAGATAAAACCCGACTGTTCAAAGAGTTGCTTATCAGGCGTAATCAACAAAGCTGTATTGCGGACGGGTCACAAGACTAGCGTTTGATAATAACCGTACGCGCTGCCACATAGAAACAGTCAGACACACCAGGGCCAACGATCCAGCTAGTAGGAAACGAAATCCGACATTATTTTGTGTGCCCAACCACCAAGGACCCCCACTCCCCCTCCCCATACGTTTCGAACCCCGAACACCAAAAAACCCCCCCAAGCCCCCCCCCCCACACACACACCCCAATCTCTTCCCCACCCTTTTCGAACAGAAGTCCAGCGCTCTGCTCCTAATTATTCTTTTTATAACGAAGACTTTGCGATCTACAATACGATAACCAGTTCATAACCAAGCACTCTCATTAGGCATGGGCTTTTCCGATCACTCACCGAATCCGCTAGTTTAAGAAAGAGCTATGATTTGAGGCCAGTACAATGATTGGAGGCCAGTACAGTGATTGGAGGCCAGTACAGTGATTGGAGGCCAGTACAGTGATTGGAGGCCAATACAGTGATTGGAGGCCAGTACAGTGATTGGAGGCCAGTACAGTGATTGGAGGCCAATACAGTGATTGGAGGCCAGTACAATGATTGGAGGCCAATACAGTGATTGGAGGCCAATACAGTGATTGGAGGCCAGTACTCATTCCCTTACCAGTCTGATTCGTCTCCGCTTGCACGTTGGGCCCCATGATCACAAGGTGTCTTGTACATTGACACCTAGCCAATCAGCGAACGGCAACATCCGACCATAAACTGACCCGCTTGTAGGATCCAAACACGGACTTTCCGAATAAGTAGAAATCCAACGCTCTACCACTAAAGCTATCCCTCTACTGGAAAAAGCATACAAGCTTAAACAGATGAGAAGAGAAAGTCACAAACCTTTACCCAATGTCAGACCAACATATGCAATGGATAAACGATGAAAAAATTCATACAGATGACACGGGCGAAAATCGAAACTGCACCTTTTTTTTCGCACCCATGCACCTTTCCAAGACAAAGACCTGTGTTCTAAGCCATGCATCAAACATATGGAATTGTACAGATAAAAGATTCACTTCTGAGACCACCCGCTTCCTTCCAGGTCGTGCCAGTGAGCACCTGAGAGGCGGGAGTGAGCATCCACACTGACAGGTCAGGGCGCGGAGGGTGTGACTCACATCTACGCCGCTTGTAAGACTTGGCCACATGGCAACACTAACCACACAGCTGCTGCTGCGGTTCTTGATTTAACACTATTTTAGAGCTAGTACGTGGGCAGTGTTAAAAACTTAAACCCAACTGAAAGTAATTTTAACTACTATTTTTTCTGCTGCTGCTGCTGCTGCTGCTGCTGCTGCTGCTGCTGCTGCTGCTGCTACTACTACTACTACTACTACTACTACTACTACTACTACTACTACTACTACTACTACTACTACTACTACTACTACTACTACTACTACTACTACTACTACTACTACTACTACTACTACTACTACTACTACTACTACTACTACTACTACTACTACTACTACTACTACTAGGTTAGAAAGGGACAGCCTTCTAACCTATTTTCACCTTATTCCCTCAGTCGCTCGCATCATTATTTGGTCCCTAGGTCTAGCTCCGTCTGTTAAAGCCTCTATAGTTGTTGGCCTGCTTCTCTGTATCATAATTCTATTATTTATTCTGGCTAACATGAATACTTCGGGATCCTATAGAGAAACTAGTTTGTTCACGTTCTGTAATAAAAACGGACAGGTCTAACTCAGCAAAGTACGATTTCTCAGTCAAGGCAAGCCGTTTTTGTGAAAGCCGATGGCAGAGTGGTTAAGCACACTGGTCTTCGCCTTGGCAAGGCGTTGGGTGCCGAGTAGAAGGTGCGGGTTCGATCCCCGTCCATGTCATTTGTCTAAAAATGTGTCTTTGTCTACTTGTCTTATCTGTTGGTCTAAGCTAGACCTAGGTTTGTGGCTGTCCCTTTCTAACCTACTACTACTACTACTACTACTACTACTACTACTACTACTACTACTACTACTACTACTACTACTACTACTACTACTACTACTACTACTACTACTACTACTACTACTACTACTACTACTACTACTACTACTACTACTACTACTACTACTGCTGCTGCTGGTACTACTACTACTACTACTACTACTACTACTACTACTACTACTACTACTACTACTACTACTACTACTACTGCTGCTGCTGGTACTTCTACTACTACTACTACTACTACTACTACTACTACTACTACTACTACTACTACTACTACTACTACTACTACTACTACTACTACTACTACTACTACTACTACTACTACTACTACTACTACTACTACTACTGATGCTACTAGTCCTAGTCGACTTTTCCAGGTTTATACTGTTTTTACCCACTGCATGCACCGTTTACACATTTTCATTAAAAAAAACCCACCAGCAATTCTTCAATAAAGCACTTTTATCAAAGCCGTTTTTGCTTTCAAAGTGTCCACCCACGCTGTCTATCCATCTGTAAATGTATCTAACCACACTGCATTACTTAAACTACAAACTGACTGTTAACAGCCGTTTCCTCCAGGTGAAACAACTCAGCAGTCCCAACCTCCCCTGACCACCCGGCTAGCAGGCTGGACCTCGGAAGTGAGCCTGACTTCATCGCCCGTCCGGTCCGAGGTCCATGACATGCCAACCTAGCGGAGAACTTTTCTAATGGAAAACTGCGGACTTGGTGCATGGTTCATTTGCCTTGTTCGAAAAGCCTTTCAAGAGTGCCAATAAAGCTGTGAACGTGTATTGCCTCGCTTGTACAGAAGTCAGTTGGGAGAAACAGTTCATCAAGCCCTCCCTGAGGTGTTTTTAATAATTATACATGAAAAGAGAATAGAATATGATTTAATATTTCAATAAGTACGCAGTCGATTTGTCAAAGATTATTTCATTGCTGTCTTGATATTTTAGTTCTGTCCGCCTATTCCCATGTCCCATTCGTCTTGATCTTCTCAAACCCTTAGAAGTGACACGAGCCCTTTCCCCTGCTTAGATGTACATGAATTAAAATCACGTCGCTATTGCAGGTTTCACAGAAAATCAAACAATCATTGACATGAACATCAACCAATACAACTTATTTGTTTTCAATCAGTTACTTTGTAAACAATTATCTACTTTTGTTTGTCTGACTTAACAAGGTCTGTAACTGTTTCTATCTCTCTCTCTTTCCTCTTTCTCCCTCTCCTTTCTCGTTCTCTCTCTATGTCTCTGTCTGTCTGCTCTCTCTCTCTCTTTCCCTATCTTCTCTATCTGTGGCTCTGTCTTTCTATATCTCACGCAAACCACCATTCCAATGCGTCTACTTTCAAACGCATCAACGAGTAGTACTTTGAATCCAAATCTATAGGTGTTTTGAGATTTTGATTATGATTCCATACGTCAAAGGATTCCAGCCGTCCGACATAAAGCATAATGGCCTAACTGCTTGTGGTGGACGTTGAAAGCAACAAAAACAAAACGAAAATATAAACACACACACACACACACACACACACACACAAACAATAACGAAACAAATGAAGTCAACCAACCGTTGTCAAACGGCTCTATGTACGTACCATTACTCAAGAAATCGATGTTTATTCCAATCATTCATAGCGACCCAGTCGATTCTCTACCAATGAGCCATGCCCCTCCTAGAACCCTGATGGAACTCATCACCTATCCGAGGCCGAACATGTTGACCACATGAGTCCAGGAAATCACGGTTGGCGTGAGTGTGGTCAAGCAGTGATCAAGCCATAGTCCAGCGGAGGCAAACACGAAGGGGAGCGGCGTGCCACATTATGTCCATAATCCCATCAGATCGGAAGTCCGGTCGACCTGTGAACTGCCTGGTTTGGACCTACTTCTATAGCCTACCTAACTTCCCTGGTTTGGACCTACTTCTATAGCCCACCTAACTTCCCTGGTTGTATTTACCTGCGGTTTACCTCGTTACTCCATATGAATGATCCCTTCTGCTTTATCTTATAAGTTTGATGCTAACCTGACGTTTGGTATTACTGATTCTGGTTGGATAGGATGCCAACAGCATGGATTAGTAGGGATTACTTCAAGTAAGCGAGAGAGAGAAAGAGAGAGAGAGAGAGAGAGAGAGAGAGGG
>RQTK01000806.1:40000-68438 GCA_003991915.1 Elysia chlorotica | reverse complement strand
AGATAGATAGATAGATAGATAGATAGATAGATAGATAGATAGATAGATAGATAGATAGATAGATAGATAGATAGATAGATAGATAGATAGATAGATAGATAGATAGATAGATAGATAGATAGATAGATAGATAGATAGTAGATAGATAGATAGATAGATAGATAGATAGATTAATTGATTGAATGATTGGTTGATTTAACCATGGATCTTCTTGGTGTGGGAACATCGATCACTAATAAAATTGAATTAAGTTTAATTAAATTCTTCGATGTTTTACTCGCATTTTGATTTTTGCAATTTTATGATATTTATAATTGTAGGTTTTGTAAAGAAAAAAAAACAAAAACACAACAACAACAACAACAACAACAACAACAACAACAACAAACAACAAAAACAATGACAAGAAGTGGGAAAAAATCAAGACTAAATTACAAAGACCTCTTGCCATTGCTGTACTTAAAATTTTTCTTTTTTCTTCAACTTTTCCTCTTTCACTTAGCTATAACTCTGGACTACACTTAAATTTGAAGAAAATTGCAGTATCGGACCATCCAACAAAGTTTGATGAGAGGCGAAGAAGCCACAAAATCAATGTGTACACAAACAGCTCTCCGTTGGTTCCCAGAAACAGCGGTAATGCACGCAGCAGGACGCTTTGTCGCTGCCAAGACAAAGCCAGGGTCCGTCTGAGGGCATCTGATAGCAGTTGGGTTGTTGCCTCAACTCTACACAGACTTGCAAAGTCCGCACCATCGATTCCGCCTCGTGTCGCGCGACAGGATCAGTAGGGGGCTTTCCCTTTCAAGTGCGTAGAGCTATTGCGAAAACGGGTGCACAAATTAAAACGAAGACAATAGAATCCTAGGTAGGGAAATCTGTAGCGGCGTCAAATCATAGCTCAAAGACCCTAAACTCACGAGGCCAATTGAATGAGCGTTGGAAAGTATACAGCGCTTAAGGGGCGTTCCTAGGTCATCCCGTATCGTCAGTTCAATCGCAAAGTCTGTAGTCCGGGTGAAAGACGCGGAGAGAAAGAGAGATAGAGGAACGCCCAGGAGAAGTAATGCGAGCTTGGCTTTGGTGCAAGAAAACCAGTGCGCATCGGTGCGCACCGCTACAAAACCCGGCTTGACAGCGAAATCAGGGGACGTCTCGAGAACGCCCCGTGAAAACAGCACGGGACCTGCCGCCATTCTAGGATCTAGGGGGCAAATTTCAGGGCTCCAGGTAAAAAAAACCTAATAAAGTGAAGAAGATGAGGATGGTGTGGCGGGAAGAATGTAGATGGTGATGCCCACCGAGTTAAAAATGAGCCCACTATTCGAGACGAAGGAGGAGGAGTCAAATAGCAAATTAGTTAACACACGATCTCGCTTGCCATTCACCAATGGCTTGACGCTACCTGGGAATTTAAAACCGTAGGCATCTAGGACGGTAAAAGATGCCTCTATTCTGAACACGCGTGTCGCATTATTCAATTGCATGTATTGTTCTTTTATTTTTCCACGTTTCCATATTAATTTTTCCCGTACGTGTTGTTAAAACCCTTGACTAAGGCAATGACATGGTCACATTTTCCGACAGGAGCCACAGTCTCTATATGGCAGAAGGCAACATCTCATATTTTTAAGCAAGTTTCGGATAATTGGGCTTGCTGCAAGAGGGATATAATACCATGCTCTCATCTTAAAAAAAAAAAAAAACATCAAACAAAACGACTTCATCTTGCTTTGTTATATAGAATTTAATTTTGCTTAATTGTTGAAATTTGTTATTGTTTGTGAATAACTAAAGATCAGCATCTTATCATTGAAGATACACGAATCCTTCTGATTTCTTTTTTTGTTTTTTTTGTTTTTTTGGTAATTTTTAGCTATTCCTTGCTTTAAAAAAATCATGACATTAACTTAGCGTTAAATGATTTGCCATGCGCCACCCAAAGGAAAAAAGGTATAATACAACATGCGTTTCTGTTTTAAAAATGGTTTATCACACATTCCTCTTTAGGTGTCAGTTATCGTTTTTATTGTTAAGATGTTACAATCTTTCAATACTGTTTCAATCCCGGACAAATTAAAAGATTTAAGAGTACAAAGTAAAATTAATGCAAATGCAGACGGCGCGTTTTCATCTATATAAAATACGTCCTGTCATCGCAATATATATTATTATGTTGGTTAACACTATGTAACATTAGGAGAGACAAATCAACCTGTACCGCCGGAAAATGCTTGAATCAGTAGTAGGCTACCCGGTACAGTGCCGTCTAGTGGTCCGAACTATCTACATGTTGATGGTGTGAACTATCTACATGTTGATGGTGTGAACTATCTACATGTTGATGGTGTGAACTATCTACATGTTGATGGTGTGAACTATCTACATGTTGATGGTGTGAACTATCTACATGTTGATGGTGTGAACTATCTACATGTTGATGGTGTCCAACATCTCTCACCACAGCAACACAGCATGCGATGCGCACACCAATCGTAATTGTAGTCTTACAAAACACATTCTCTTAAGTGGTACGATCACAGAAACACAGCATGCGATGCGCAGACCAATCTAACTGTGGTCTTACAAAACACATTCTCTTAAGTGGTACGATGTACCAGGATTTTTCCTCTGGACATAGACACAAAGGATTTTCTTACGGGCAGGGACTTCAATAGAGAACTTGTGATTACAGGGCCCAAACCGACAACGAAGACGCTGGGGAAGAGAACCTGTCCTGGCGTCCAATCAGAGCTCTGAAAGAGTGAAGAGGATTGAGCCCCCTCCCCACCCCTACCTCCCTCCCCCATAGACTGAGTTGGAAGTGCGACAGCAGGGACTGACTGGGAAGTGGTAGACCGTGGTAGACCCAGGCATCATGCCTCCCGGCCAAGTCGCGTAACCTCATCACCACGGTTGAATTATCTCCCTTTTATTTTGCACACTGTAATGGAGTTTGCAAACAGATAGCTCTTCACTAAAGGGAGACTCAAATAGACGGTCAAGCTTCATTCTTCGTTAGGTCTTGGAGTATATCCCCGACGTTTACGGCACAAAGGGCGTGAAATTCATTGAGACCAGGGAAGTTCAAGGCCCATGGAGCATCTCGACCGCAAACGCAAAAAACTGTGTTTATTTAAGGCAGCATGGCCGTAGATAATGTGAGGAGACCTAGTATGTTGTTATTCTCAAAGACTTTACGCGGACGGGGAAAATGCTAGAAAACATAATTATTAGGAGATGGGGACAAAGTGCAAAGTAGAGAGTGCTTCAAAACAGCGGTTGAATAGGCAAAACACGAGGGGGAAAGGGAGAGAGGGGAGGAACTGAGAAATGGTAAGAGGGACGGTGGATGGGGAAAGAGAAAAAGTCAGTCAGACAGACGTGGTGGAGAGAGAAAATACTTAGTGGTATTTGGTAACGAAAAGAATAATTTTGGATAGTTCGAGGGCGAGAAATATACACCACATTGACAAAACACAGTTTCCACATTTTCTTGTATCCTTAGTGTAAAGAAAAAAGAAAACAACATACATGTAATGTAATTTCTTTCCACAGTGACTGCTCCTTTCAGGTGATTGTACTTGGTAAATAAACTTCTCAACAATGCAAGGCGCGAAGCGTGGATGGGCAAGGATTGTTAGCGCTGCTGTAACTCTACGGGATTGCCAAGGGCAACAGCCCATCACTAAAGTTACCAGGACAATCATGAGCTTCGTTGATCAGGCATCAAATCGTTGGTAACCAGACGGCAGAGCTTGACCGGTTGGAGTGGTGGTCAGATAGTCTAAAGCGTTTATATGTTTGAGGATTAGTTTGGTATTAATGTATTAATTTTTTATTTATAAATTAGGATGCAGTGTGGTATGGACGTGGTATGACTTAACTCATGTATAAAAGTGTGATAGCAGTAAATATAACTATAGAAGACTTTATGAAATGCTCTAAATTAAAAAGGTAGTACAATGTACCTGTAATTAGCCACGGACTTGTTAAAATCATCGCGTAGTAATAGGAAATTATCTGGATAATAGGGCAAAGGCAAATAGTTCCTAACTTTCAGTTATCAACCTTTTTACAGTACAAAGTAAGAGAGACTCTTATAATAGTTTATGGGACCATTTAACTACACTAGCACAAATGGAAAATATCAATATTACCAATACAAAACGATAGCTGAAAAAAACTAATGTAAAATGTATTTTTCATTTCATTTTTAAAATGATTTTCGTTTCAACAACAAGTGAACTTCGAGTTCTCTTTTAAGGAATTGTTTATTTTATTTATAACCCAATTACCTAAGTGTACATCTTGGTATGCATGGTATCTGTGGAAAGATAATACCACTTCATAAGTTGTTGTTTTCCATCAAGTATAGATTATAATAACTTTGATGTTTTCCCACCACCTTGAAGCACGATTTTTAGATAATTCCATTTCACCTGTTTAAAGAAGCTATTAAGTAGTACAGTCACTGACTTGACGTGGAAAGACCTCATTGCCCTTATCAAAGATTAAAATCATCCCCCACAAGAATATGCCACGGAACTCTCTAAAAGATTTTGGGCTAGAAACTAAATTTGGCTCAGACAATTCTCCACTTTCGCTAACCGCAGTTATGCCGTTGGTTGAATTAGGACCGAAGCAGGGGAAATAATCGAGCCGATTGGTGTGTTCAAATTGGTATGACATACCGGAATGTCCGTGGTCACTTAACGAGCAAGGGCCGGACTGATGATGATGTCTATAGACTCCATCTTGGATAATTTGATCTTTTTGAGAACTAGGTGAAAAGGCTATAAATAAATCAAGTCCAGTTTGGGTATTTACGGTCTTCTTGCCAGGCAGAAAATCTTACGTCTTTTTAGAGGGAATAAGTGAGAGCAGCCTAAAGAATAAAAGAAGTTCAATCCGAATCTACCAGAGCAGGTTACAATGGAATCAGAAACAAGGAATTCTGACGAATTTTGCATCAATCGTTTCGTTCATAGGCGCGCTCAGCACGCCAGGAATTTCTGAATTATGGGCTTCAATCATTGATCGTGAGAAACGTGTCCTCACAATCGTTCTATTTCAAGGAGGACATGAATGTACGCTGAGGAATTTTGATTGGCGAAACTTTTTTCTTTCCAAATGGGAAATGCAACGCTATCCCAAGCACCAGTATTCATTGAGGACTGAATGTAAATCTGTGTTGACATCAATTTTTTCTTCAAATAAAATGAGAATGGTATAGGAACTATCAAAAGCAAAAGGATGGTAAAACAAACGAATAATTTAATAGAAAAAAAGTAAAGGTATATTTCAATTAGTGCGTTATTATTATTTAAAAAATCAGTAAACATCTTACAATATCCATGTATGGACAATTCAAAACGTAATAGATAAGTAGAGAGAAACACTGAGAGAGAGTTTTGAAGACAGAAAAACCAGTGATATACAAATATAGACAAAAAATGATTAAGAGACAAAGGAAAATACCCAGACAGATGTTTTGAAAAGAAAGGAAGACAACACAGAAGTTTAGATATAAATGTCAAGGTAGAAGAAAGAGTGAAGAGTGGGGGATTGTCAAAACCTAAACAATGATAGACACAGTGACATTGAGGATCAGAGAGAGAGAGAGCGAGAGAGAGAGAGAGAGAGAGAGAGAGAGAGAGAGAGAGAGAGAGAGAGGGAGAGAGAGAGAGAGAGAGAGAGAGAGAGAGAGGTCGAAAAAGAGAGAGGGATGGAGAGAGAACGATGGAGAGGGAAAGGAAGAGAGTGAGAAAGACGAGAGAATAAATGAAGATGTCAAAATGCATCCCATTCTATCTTTTACAAAAAAAAAGTCTATTTATTCTTAGCGTGGCGCAAAACTTTTAAAACATGCCGGCACCTGCAGTTTCCAAGACGGGAGCTTTCATCACTAATTTCATCAGACTGATTACTTTACCAAAAAAAAAAAATAATAAGAAAGAAAAAATAAGGCGGGTGACATGAACAATCTTATTTTTCATTTCCCGAGGGTCACTGTGATCTAGACATAGACATTGACAATAGTATGGCCGTGACCTAAATTATTATGCAGCTCATGAATTCTCAGATGCTCAGTATGGTGCCAGAAAGATTGTCTCTGGAAGCGTTTTTTCTTTCGCAGGTGTCCCATTGTGATGTTCTTGGACTTCTTATTATAATTTTAAAGTAATGTGCGTGTTTTTTTTAATCGAAATTTATATGAAAATCGTGATATTTGACTTCAAAACCAAACTGTGGTCTACGTTGCAGGACCCAGACAAGATTGGGCAGTGCGATGGCAACCATGGTATACCTTATACATGTACCATCACTTCGGGGGACAAATCGGAGACTAAGACAACTCAAAAACATGAACTTCATTGGGACTTGATAAGGATATAAATGACAAGACACAGAGAGATAAGATCTTCATTTGTGTAATTAAAAACCAATTGTGGACATTATTGTCAGTGATGTTTTGGCCCTTTCACAGCTTTTGTTAATCTTTTCACACCGCGGAGACAGGAGCGCTGTGTTTTCGCCGCCAGCGACCCAAGTTATGACTGCCACCCTGGGGAGCAGACAAGATGTGCACTGCAGAAAACACCACAGGGGGCGCGATCAAGTCATCATTGACTCAAGTATAAAACAAAGAAAACAAGCATAATTACACTCTATATACTGCACAAAAACCACTACAAACTTATGGGGAAAAAACAACAACACGAAGACGAAGACATTTTATTGAAGCATCCTAGCCGCAATGAAAAACAAAATAATTAAAGTCATATTTTATCTCATTTCCATGATTATCAAAATGAGATGGATATCGGATCTTTTACCGATAGCTTACAATCTTAACTATTTTGAAAAAAAATCGTTTAAAAAATGTTCAAGAGCCGCTTTTATTCAAAATGCCATTTTCCAAATTTAACTAAATGGACGTCTGCATCTGTCCTTGAATTTATTGACGACAGCTTAAACATGTTTTATTTATACCATTGTTTATTTGACAAGGAATAAAAATCATATTCCTTTTTTAAATATCTAATATATATTTTCGTAGATTAAGACAAGAAGTAAATCATTATTAATCTGTACAAAAAGTAGTAAGTAGATCTACTCATGTACATGTTCTTTTGAAAAAAAAATATTGAGATTACTTTTCAATTTGAACCTCTTTTACTCCAGTCTACAGCATTGCTGCTCTATTTCTCGATTTATCTATCTATCTATCTATCTATCTATCTATCTATCTATCTATCTATCTATCTATCTATCTATCTATCTATCTATCTATCTATCTATCTATCTATCTATCTATCTATCTATCTATCTCTAAGCGCTTTCTCTTTTTTGCCTTTTCCCTCTCCCCTTCTTCCCGTCACTCTTTCGCTCCCCTCTCTCTCTCTCCTCTCTCTCTCTCTCTCTCTCTCTCTCTCTCTCTCTCCCTCTCTCTCTCTCTCCTTTTCTGTCTCAGGGTGGATAATACATTGAACGCCCGTGTATTACAAGATTGTATTGACCCAAGCCGAGGCTCCGTGGCTGTTTTAACTCGTGTCAAACAAACAAGAAGCTGCGATTTTCCTTAGACCAGTGGCCGGCGGGGCAGAATGATGGACGTCGCTTACAGGTCATCACTCGCTGGCACTGGTGTGGGCAGGCAGGGCTAGCCGGGGGAGGGACCAGGCACCACGGAGGGCTAGGGGCTCGTCCATCTCTTTCATGCATGGCGTGAGCAGAACACAGCCCTGGGCCTGCGGTTGGATGCGGAGATGCTTGGCATGGACAAACACCATCATTAGGCCTATTAGCGGAGAAAGAAAAACAAGTAAAGGCGGAGCGGCAAGCATAATACCTCGCCTGCTAGCATTGTTTGGGAAAGGTGCCGGTGGTTCATGCAACTTTACCCATCGCTATCTATGATTGTCATGGCTTTCCTAACTTGCAGGTTACCTGTGATCAGTGAAATAACCTTCTTACACTATTACTAAAGGCCTTGCCACTACAGGCCATCATGGAACAACGAAGACGATAAACAGGGGAACCTGCATCGTCCAATCGTGGCTCTGTTCTGGACTGAGGGAGCCAATCAGGGATCAGAAGACTTTGCTCCGTGCCCAAGCAGTGTAGTTACGTTACGTTAGCGCCGCTTATATTGTGAGGTCTGCACGCAATGCACTGTAACTCTAGGGTTTTCCTTAGAGTGCCAACGCTTATTTCACACAAAATGATAACGTTGTGATGAGTCTGTCAATAGCCAAGTCCCACGGATGGCGTGAGTACTTGAGACTCGCCACAAACTAAATAACGATGAGTCGTGCAGGAACACCGGGCAGTCTTGGTGTGGCCAGGCTCAGTGTGGCGTGAGTCCAGACTTCGGCCCGACAGTGTGACACCCTCAGACCTGTGGTTAGCCCGGTGTCACACACACCTCTGGTCGTCAGGGTGACCAGCCCCCCTCATCAACAGTTCAACCACAGACATGCGCAGTGACCAGAAGCTACGCCGCTGCGTCATGTCCAGCAGACTTTGCGACCCACAGCACGTTAATGGATGACATAATGACGCTCACTAGGCATGTGGTTATATTCTCTGTGGGTCTATGCTAGAGGTGCAAATTTCCATACCCACCGCCTTCGTTCTATCTATGGCGCCCCGTTATCGCAAAGGATCTACTGCCAACTACAGACAGTTGTTCATGGGTGCTAATTTTCCACGACTGGTCAACGACTAATTTTTGAGTCACTAAACCACCAGGCACAGATTGTCTTCTCTGGACCTAGACAGATTACTAAAACTCTGCGGTGATGTGAAACTGTGAGAATAATATGTTTTTTTTTCTCCCCGTCACCCTGACACCCTCTCATACCCTCAAATGTAATCATTCACTCGCTTCACATCACACACATACACACAAACACACACACACACACACACACACACACACACCATCTTTCTCTCCATCCGCGCCGTTCGTTCCGCACCGATTTAATCGACATGGCCGGGCGAGAGGAGAAAACAATAATGAACACTCCCCGGTGAGATGCGCGCGCATCCCGAGAGCGGCGGGCAGGACGATAATGGCGCCCCCTGCTGGTAGAGTGACGAGCCGTGTAAGCGATTGGTGCGAATGGTCCAGCGTGGGGCTATAACAGGTCCTTTGTCATTGTCAGTGAGGCGTAGGCTAACTCGTCCTCCCGCGATCTGCTGACAAATTCTGATGGCTGTCGATGATTAGTCCCCGCGGTAAGGGGGAGATCTAGATCTACTCTGGTTTGTTTCTTACTCAAAGGGGAGATAATATCTGCTGAGGTGGCGGAGAAAACCTGGGTTTGTGGTGGAGGGGAGGGGAAGTTGGCGGATTTGACACTTCTACAGACTCCGTCTAGTGATGGGACACAATTAATATGATTTCACCAGTATAGTCAAAAAAATTGTTATCAAAGGTGTTGGTGATAAATTGGACAGGCGTGCACAAAGCTGATGTAACATTGTAAAATAGGCGGCGGTTGAGGTCATTACCGGATTTATTAGGAGAAGAATAACGTAAGGTTTCTTTTGAGCGACGAAAAGCGGGAAACTATAGTGTAAGATTATAAAAAAAATATTGTCATAGTGTCTTTTTCTTCTTCTACAAGAGTTTGAAGAAAAAGCAATCTGTTTCTGAGGAACTGAAAGAAAGTAATTGGAAGCAAATAAAAAAATTGAATTGTTTACTACTGTATTACTTTCTCTTGGTTATTTTAACTTTGTTCCATAGGCCTAGCGTGTGCGAGCTTTGCGTAATTTATGCGGAGTACACCAACCTCTTTATTCTGGGTTAGAAGTCAGTCTAACAATGGTATGCTCTGAAGTATTGTACATATATCCAAAACAGACACACCATACAATTTTGTAATTCGATTTTTTTTCCTTGGCAAAGTTTTTATGTTTATATATTAAAAAGAGTCAGAGAGAAAACATGGAGAATATTTAGAGAAAGAAAAGGGTAAAGAGAGAAGGAAAAAAAGATTGTAACTCTGAAAAAAAAACAGTAGGAGAAAGAGAGAAGAAGAGGACGAGAAATTTAGAGAAAGAAGGGAAAAGAGAAGGAGAAAAGAGAGAGACAGACAGACAGACAGACCAGACAGAGACAGAGAAGACAGACAGACAGACAGACAGACAGACAGACAGACAGACAGACAGACAGACAGACAGACAGACAGACAGACAGACAGACAGACAGACAGACAGACAGACAGACAGACAGACACTGAGACAGACAGGAGAAACAGAGGAGACAGAGAAAGACGTAGAGCGAAAGCGAAAGAATCCGAGCTCTACTCCAAGCGTTAAAAGAACCGCAGGGAAGGCAGGGCTGAAGTGCTCTCGGACTGGTCTCAGGGTGACAGCCATAATTACTTCGTTAGCCACACAAACTGACCTCTCCACTGACCAGTGCGTGCGGTCATATGATGAGGGGGACACTCACGGCCACTCTCACCATCATCACCATCACCACCATCATCATCTCTACTGGGGAAACCAGACCAACATCCTCCACCCAGGCCGAAACGAATCGGTTCTATCATAGCAGCGGATAGTTGTTAAACTAGAACCATGTGTCCTGCGAACAAAAAAAGCTCAATGGGTTTTTGTTCTTCCGATTCTTGTTGTTCGCGCTGAACAAACAAAGGAACGAAGTCACTTCATGACCAAACTCACTTCCTGTCTATCCTGGCTCTATTGATGGGGCTCAGTTGTTGGGTTGGTTTAACGTCCAACAGCAGCACTATATAGGCTATATTGTGGACGGGCCCCAAGACGGACGTCTGACAATTGTATGTGCTGCCACACATGAGACAGGGCGGGGATACCATGACTCCTGTCTCAGCCGGTCACATTATACTGACATCGACCCAACCAGTAGCCAGGATTCGAACTCGGGACCTTTTGCTTCGGAAGCCGATGTTCTACCCCTGGAGCACCGCCCCCTGAGACTGGGACTGTGGACTCATGGTTGCCATATATACACGCTTCTCGGGAAGCTTAGATGATGGTAAGCACACAGCTAGAAATCAGAACTTTCCCTGTCTCTATGTTTCTCTCTGTATCTATCTACTTGTCTTTTAGTATCTCACTCTCTTTTATCTCTCTCTCTCTTTATCTCTCTCTCTATCTCTCTCACCATCAGAAAAAGACGCATGATTCCCAGTCGCCGTATAAGATATATAATTTGGCTATTTTTAGAGGATCTTAAACACAGAGCGTACCACTCTCTCCCCTTCTCTCTCTCTCTTTCTCTTTCTCTCTCTCTCTCTCTCTCTCTCTCTCTCTCTCTCTCTCTCTTTCTCTTTTGTCCTCTCTGCGGAATAAAGAAAAGCTGAACTAATGGTCGTTGTCTAAGATTATTTCAAAAAACTTATCTCTCTCTGTTTCTCGCTCCCCACAACGCTGTTTTTATGCCTCTGTCTCTATTCGAGATGGAAAAGTTTGCTAATTGTCGCCATATATGATCGTTTGGGAAACTTAGAGGATGGCTACTAAACACACAGTAGAACACACACACACAGACACACACACACACACACACTCTCCCAGTGTGTCTCTCACACAAGAGAACACTCTCTCTTTATGCCTCTCCATCTCATGCCCTCTGTGCTCCAAGCCTGGTTGAGATGGCGTCGGGCCCTCAGCAGCACCAGCACTGATGTTTGCGCCCATTCGGGAGCTGTCAAGGCGGACAATGGAGGAAGCTCTTGAGAGGAACCTCCAGGACCCGCCGTCTGTGGGAGCCACAGGAGCATCCCAGGTCCGGCTCGAGTAGGGACTGGACATCGTGCCTTCTTGACGGCTGGATCTTTTCTATCCTCTTCTCTCTTCTCCTCTCCTCTTCTCTCCTCTCCTCTCCTCTCCTCTCCTCGTCCTTTCACAATGTAGCGCCGTGGATTCAGCGGACTCACTCGGGTATTGGGGTTGATTCTAGTAAGGCATTGTTACCACAAACAGCAAACTTAACCAGACAAAACGGCAGGAACAACTTTATGGAGTGGACAGCCAATCAGAAACATGTGAGGCGAGAAGTAGCGAGAAGTGGCGAGAAGTAGCGTGAAGAGCCACTGGGAAGGGAGGGAACTCTATTCAAGTTGCGCCGCCTCAATGGTGTCAGTGTTGACCGCTGGTAACTAAACATCGGGAGGAGGGGGACAGTGCGTAGAGAGTCGACAGGGGCTTTCACACGGAATCCTCTTGCCCCTCTGAGATTTAATGAAATGGCATGGCAGGGTATTAGAGGAAAAAAAAAGCTTAAATAATGATTGGTTCATGTTTAAGTCGTGTAGCAATACAATTAAGTAGTTGGATTTGTAAAAGACACAATAACAAATAATTATCTCATGAAAGCATTCTCACTAACAAAAGTCTGTTTCCCGCTTGATGACTAGGTTATTGTGACATGTACGACAACAATATGGCCGCATGGAAATAAATATTTGTTTTCTGTAATCACGGTCGATCAAACGTTTTGGGTGATGAAAAAGATGTATTTCCTTACACCATAAGAAAAAAAATTAAAATGTACTACTAGCGTCGCCATAATCTCTCTCTCTCTGTCTGTCTGTCTGTCTGTCTCTGTCTCTGTCTCTGTCTCTGTCTCTGTCTCTGTCTCTGTCTCTGTCTCTGTCTCTGTCTCTCTCTCTCTCTCTCTCTCTCTCTCTCTCTCTCTCTCTCTCTCTCTTTTTTTCTCACCCTCATCTCTTCTTTTTAATTCTTACAAAATTCCACACTGCATGCTTTTTTGAAAAGTTTAGAAACAAAAACAACGATTGGCATAACTTATGCTAAAGTTTATTGATTAGCAAGCACAAAAATTTAATATACTTTAAACTCTTACTTTTAACATTCGCATCAAGGATCGTACTCAAACATTAATGGTCTAGTGCATTAACATTTCTTTCCAACTAAGATCAAATTGCTTGAAAAAAATATCGATTTGTCTAAACGAAAAAGGTAATACATTATAATATTATTGTACTCCTCCTTGCATAATCTTCCATTGGGTCTCTCTTAGAGGCTGCAGAAGAAATTCAGGAATTCAACAAGAAGTACATTAGGTATTGCTTTTGAAAACAAATGTACATGAACTTCAAATTAACTTAAGAAAAAAACATTCCACTCTGAGAGACGGCACACAGGTTTATTTCGATTTGCGTTTCAAATTAACTTCTGCTTACCCACATGGGTGTGCTACAGATAAAGCTATTCTGGAACAAGTATAATTATATAAATTTTTCTATCAGATGATACAATACATGTAACAATATCCTACAACAATGTAAACTGCGCACACTGTTATAAAATGTATAATTATTGTCGTACAATGTATGATCAATGTTATTTTGAAAGTTAAATTTTAATAATTTCTATGCTAGATGTGATGCGGAAGGAAGATGGCGGAAACACCCAGCTAGAGAGATATATTTTTGCATTCAATGTTCTATACTTTTTTTTAACCAGTCTGTATTACGATCAATAATGTAATATATTTAGTAAAACGAAAGAAATAAGGATTTGTCATTGCGTGTTAACTAAAATAAAGGCGAGAAATGCATCGTTACGACTGGTTAGACCATGTTCTAGACCGGAAGTGATGCACCTGATCATGCGTAATACAGTTGATGCCTGTAATGGATTTTCAACCCATATGGATCTGGGTGTAAGCTTTGATTATATACAACTAAATTAAAATATAAAATTACCAATGACCATGTCTAAAAGCGACAACAACTCCTGGCCACGCCTTATTAAGCTAAGCGAGAGAATAACTCTCACGGTAATACAAAACAAAATATGACTAAGGGTGCACCCGATCATTGAATTTTCCATACAGAAATGACCATCAAGCTATAGAGAACTGAACTGAATGTATTTTATTATGATAAATATGTGCATAGTTGCAATCCATACACATCTACAACTAAATTAAGAGTATGCCAATGATCAGTAACTAAACCCACCATCTCAAATCGACAGATCTCTTAGTCACGCTTTAGGCGCGAGATAGAAACCCGTACATAACAGAATGTTAGTGATACACCTGTTCATTCAATGTTCCATACAACAACTATTATTTGTGCTCAGGCTATATAGATCTGAATGCAAGTTACTACTAAATATGACTGTATAGTTTACATTCTTGCACCCTCAATTATAAATGATCGATAGTTAAACCCACAGCTTCAAACCGACAGAGCTCCTAGTCATGCCTCATTAAGCTAACCGAGATAATATCGCTAATAATAAAAAAAGTATATTCTGTTCTTGAAGGGAAGTAAATTGCTCTACACATGCTTGTTCAGGATTGAATCTGTAGACATGTTCTTGAAGGGTAGTGATACAGCTGATCATTCAGTTTTCCATACGATTGATCAATCTATATAGAGCATAGTTTGGAATATTACCTTAGGTTGAAAATATACACATGTTCATGATTGTACCAGCACACAATCATATAAAAGTAAATTAAAGTATTTGCCAATGAGCGTTACTTAAACCCAGGGACTCTGGTGACGCCTTATTGAGCGAGGCGGGTTAATAAAGTATTTGTCAATGAGTTAGTTAAACCTAGAGACTCGAACCGACAGAGCTCTAGTGACGCCTTATAGAGCGAGGCGGGCTAATAAAGTATTTGTCAATGAGCGTTACTTAAACCTAGAGACTCGAACCGACAGAGCTCTAGTGACGCCTTATTGAGCGAGGCGGGCTAATAAAGTATTTGTCAATGAGTTAGTTAAACCTAGAGACTCGAACCGACAGAGCTCTAGTGACGCCTTATTGAGCGAGGCGGGCTAATAAAGTATTTGTCAATGAGTTAGTTAAACCTAGAGACTTGAACCCACAGAGCTCTGGTGACGCCTTATTGAGCGAGGCGGGCTAGTAACTGTGCGAGGGCCCGACTGACACGATCCAGCTTGTGACAGACCAGGCCCTGTCATGCCGCCTGATTGGATCTGTCAAACGGATGAGGTAGGGACATCTCGCGTGCCCGCAGCCTCGCATCTCCTGCCTCAGACCTGGCATCTTTCGGACCCTGGTTTTCCCTGCTTTCAGTGTGTGAGTCAGTAAACTGCTAGTAGCTACTCAATTCATTAAAGTCTTTGCGATAGACAACTCACACTCAGCGGAGAGCGTAATTATTTTGCTAGGGCATGAGGTTTCTGTACCATTCAATGATGTGATGAGCTCCGTAAGTCTAAGAGAGAGAGAGAGAGAGAGAGAGAGAGAGAGAGAGAGAGAGAGAGAGAGAGAGAGAGAGAGAGAGAGAGAGAAAAAGAGAGAGAAAGAGAGAGAGACAGAGAGAGAGAGAGAGAGACAGACAGGCAGACAGAGAGAGAGAGAGAGAGAGAGAGAGAGAGAGAAAGAGAGAGAGAGAGAGAGAGCTGTGATTGGACGCCGGTTCAGATTCCGTTCACTATCGTCTCCGTCGGACTACGACTCTGCTCCCGCCAGACCTCTATTGCCGATACACAGTCATGTATTACGAGAATGGACCAGGACCAAACTAAAGACTTGTACTAATATAATGCTAGTATGGACACGCAATTACAGTAATGTTCATGTCAAATGGCACACCACAATGTCTGGCCAAAGCTGTCCATCGAAATATTTGTCCTATAAATGGTACGCCATGTTTCTAATAGAGTATTATAGTTTCTTAAAAAAAAAGAGAGATTTTCTTTCAGTTTCAACTTCGTAATGAAACAGACAGAGAGCAAACGTTTTGTTAGGAAAGAAAAAAAAACAACAACAACAAAACATGTCATACATCGTACCATCCACAAAAAGGGATATTGATTTTGATAACCAGAATTACATTGTTTTTTTATAGACTCGATAATTTTTACCCCTCCCAAAATCGACCATGCTTTTATTTTAGGAAATTTTCTTCCCTAATCCATATTCTTTTTCTCCCCCTTTTTAATCTAAAACATAAATCAACTGAATTTGTCCTTCTTCCAGTATGCAACGCGTTGATGCTATATTATTGTAGCTACAGTCAAGACTTGTGTACCGTCGTATAACTTTGACGAAAAGCCACCAGATAACGATCGCAAAGACACGGACTATAGGTGAGAGACACACTCAAGTTTTGGGTTCTACAGACTTTTTAAAACTTTCACCCTGGGTAAGACGAGAGGCGTAGAAAAGGATTTTCTTTTCCACCTGGAATAAAGAGATAATTTTTACCTTTATCCCAGTTACGTAAAATGAAACGATTTGTAAAAAATTTTTCAGTCAGTGAGTAATAGAGTACAAATAACATTTTGCTGTACCCCAATATTGTTGATATTGCATCTACAGTAATCATTTGCGTTGTAATTACATTTGTGTGTGTGATGCGGTTACAAAAATGTCTTGGACTTAAATGTATCTAGTTATCATACACAACTCTTTCATTTCGTTTTGAAAGGGATCCCTTTCAATAACACGGCTTTACAGCGATATTATCTTCAAAGGTTCCGAAGTTATGCTTGTAATTATAATAGCTTTTGAAATAGATAATTTCGCAACAAACAAAACCTTAATTCTCTGTTTTATTCAATTTCCTCTTCTCAGCTGCAGCTTTCTTTTATATCGAAACTAGAAACTAAACCTTTGCCGGATGTGCCCGCCGCTGTCGCAAGTTGGTGTGTGTCTGCGCATGCGAAGCACTTGTGTTGTTTTCCGTGACAGAGGCAGGGCCAGAGGGTCGGTAACCCGACGCCTTGTTTCATTAGCAAGGTGTGAGCGAGACCTGTTGGTTTTCACTACTGTGCAGCTCAGATTTCCCTCAGGGCCCCGTCCGCGGCGGAATAATTCTGCCATCCCTGGCCAGTTCGGTGCCTTTTTAGGGCCGTTGTTTCCTTAGGCGCACGCCGGAAACTGATTGAAGACCCACGCAAACGCCATTTTGTTTTACATCCGTCACTTCCAACAACGGGACGCTGGGAAACATGAACCGCTCTAATTCGTCTCCCTTTTCTAACAATTCTTTATACAGACAGAAATAGCTACAAAAACACCAAATTGGAATTTCAATAACATTTTAATGAGAAAAAGAAAACAATGGGAAAAAGCCCACAAAACTAAAACAAAAAATTCAAGCTAACGAAAGAAATTGAAAGGGGTTAAGATTTCGTGAAATCCCTAATAAAATGGACATTTGAATATGACGAAACGCACTACAGCAAATGATTAGGTAATTATAATTGCGTCACCTCTGTTGAAATAAAACAATGGAATATTATTTCATCTCATGCACTGACTGTCAAAGGAGACATACTAGAGATGGGAGCTCCAAGCTCACTTCAGACGGAATAAAAAAAAACAAGAACAACAAAAAACAACCTATCCGGCGATAATGCAAGTTGACTGGATGGAAATATTTCCATATTATCATTGTAATTAATACAGCTTACCCGTCTAATTGAAGTACTAAATTAGTTTGAGGAAAGGGGAAAAAGTATGCTTTTTATGCAATAGTTTTAATCAATAAATATTTTAATTAATCAAAGGTTATACCTAAGAATATTCAAAGTATTACAATTGACTAAGTAGTTAAGTTGTCTCCGAAATATCTTAACATTTTTCGGTCAGCATTTAAGATTCACCAAGTGTGCTTAAGGTATCTAAAGACGCAGCGAGGATTGTATTTGTATTTGCTCCGTTAAAACAATGCAATGATGCACAGTTGACAAAAAATTTGCTTAACTAATGAAGTTGATTTCTGCTTCACAAAAAAACATAAATTTCTTTCCTAAAACAACAACAGCAACATATAAACTTTGCAATCGCTATATAAAGATGACTCCAATTAGAACACCCTGAAAAGAAAGTCAGCATCTGTGAGACAGACACAAACCCCATCAGTTTGGCCATCCTCTTTGTTTGTTTGTGTGTGTGTGTGTGTAAAAAGTCTGTCTCTCTCTCTCTCTCTCTCTCTCTCTCTCTCTCTCTCTTTCTCTCTCTCTCTCTCTCTCTCTCTCTCTCTTTTCTACTCTTTCTTATTTAACCCATAGAGAGTATCGTTCACAGGCTTTGTGTAGTTTTTACTGTTTATTGTCTTTTCAGTTCTACCCCCACAGCCGAGTGTGAGCTGTTGACCTCTAACCCCTGGCTATGCACGCGCCTAATCTTTCCGTCCATGGAAAGGAACCCACGAGCCGTGAATGCGCCCATCTTTCGGCTGCCCAGGGCTCCTCTCATTTAAACTTAATTTGTTTTTGTTTGGCCGCCTCTCCACAGAGGGGATTAGCTATATCAGCCCTGGTCACAAGGATAATTACAGGCCCAGAGATATTTGGGGAAGGAGGCGGCCAAGATAAAAGGAAGGAAAAAAAGATCTTCCTTAAAATAAAGTCATGGTGTGATCCAATTAAAAAATCGGTCTGTAGGATATCAAATCTTTACTGCTCTAATTATTAAGTTATAATAATGTGAGTGCATTCTGCATTATTGTATCTCCGAGGCGCATTTTAAAATGATGTTATTACTCTTCACTTTCCGATTATGTGTTGTTGTTGTTTGTTGTTTTAACTCATTGGAATGAGTCTCTCAAAGAAACTCTGACACGTGACAAATGCGATAAACTGGTATATCCCGAAATATATAAATTATTTTTTTCATTATGAATACTTTGAAAACACACACTATACTTTGGTTAAATGAGCTCACAACTCGAGCAAGAGTAGCCCTAGCGTGCATCACCAAGAGCGGGGTTCTATTACTAATAGTAGATTGTATCAGCACCATGATTATTATACATTTCAATAAGCAATCATTCAAATAACATGATTATTTATGTTAACTATAGACAAGAAATTAAGGAATATTCGGTTTAAACTTACACAGTTTAAATGTTTAAGATACTGTTGTAGATCTGATGTCTATGGGATGCTCAATAGTCGAATTGAAATTTTGATTAAGACTTTTTACAAAGTGGATAAAATTTGTTTTTAAAGGTGAAAAATCCACCACACTACATCATTTTAGTTAATTAACGTTAGAAAAATAAAAGGGTTCGCTTTTGCCAAATTAATGTTTTGACACCAACACTAAAATGATATTTAATCAACATGGCTGCTTTAAACGATATAAAAGAGACCTTAAAATCATGTGTTCATCTTCATTATGATGAAGTAAAATCTTTGAAGGCGTGTATCAGGCCTCCACGCGAAAGCCGTGTTACGAGTATGACACTGCCGTGTGGTTCAGTATTGTCGCGTAGCATCATGCATGCCAACATCGAATTAAGTTGTCTTTCTAGCTCTCAAAACAATGGTCGGGGTGACTCTTTTTTCTAAAGACCCGCAGAAACCAGGAGTACAGTGGCGACAAACACGCTGTCATAAAAAAATTGGGCAGAAAACTCACGCTCGTTTTACCTTCACCCTCGTGACATGCTTAGTGAAAAATAAAGCACCAAGGCAAGCGAACGTAATGTTGAACGAGAAAGACTTTCCAGTTTCCAGCCTGCGGGTCTTTAAATCAAGGATGCCAGCCACTGGAGCAGTTGTCACGGAAAGATACGCCACAGCACGCCACGACACGCCACGGCACGCTACAACACGCAGGGGCCAACGTTCGAGCCGACGCGGCACGTTAGAGAACAGGCCATGCGGCAACCCGGCCTAGAGCAAGACTAAGACGCTAGGTAAGGCAAGTCTGTAGTCCTCTCTACCGGCGCCCAATCAAAGCTCTGCCCTAGACCTACGGAGCCAATGAGCGATGAGAAATCCGCATGCCTCCTGGGCTTCATCACGTGATTTGATATGGCCGTGCACATAGCAAGGCCTGCAGTGGCGGTGGGGACAAGGCTAGAGCGTGGACGCTCCAGTGACGGACCTATCGGAATGCACGTGCCGCCCACGCGCGCCGGACGTCGCTTAAAGGATTAACTGGGTCATGAGCGATGAGCGAGCAGACCTGGCTGACAGTCATCCTGCGGGTTCATGTCCATACAAGATTTAAACCCGTGCTTTATGAGTGTAAGCGCTGTGCTGAGTGTGTCCGGCACACAGCGACCACAAGCTTTGCGAAATGAAACAAACAAACAAAAAACCCCCACAAAACATGAAATAAAAAAAAAACACAATTATGTACATGTAGTTTATTTTTTCTTCATTGCTGCGACGTTTTACAATGCACTGGTATAAATTCTGCAGCCAGAAGTTTTTGAAAAAGTTTCTTTGTTAAAGTCTATTCGATTTAAGTATATTATGTTTTTTTCTGGGGGTTTTTCCTTCTAAATACATACGAGGCGTTTCTTTATTTCTATAGAATTAAAAGATAGTGAAGCAAATCTAAAGTATGTTTACTATAGCTGTTGTGGTCACATTTTACCGGTCATGGTTCTATAATGCATTGTTGTTGTTTTTTTTCCTGTCCGTATTTGTAGACCGGACAGCGATGCACGTTGCAGTCCTTTTATTTTTCCAATTTGCAATCATAGACACACCATATTCAAACAAATGCACTCCTAGAGAATTTTCAAATGAGCAACATCAACAACAAAGAACTTCAAATTAAACAACAGCAACAACAAAAAAAATACAAAAACAAAACAACAACAACAACAACAACAACAACAACAACAACAACAACAACACAACAACAACAACACAACAACAACAACAAAAACAACAACAACAACAACAACAACAACAACAACAACAACAAAAAACAACACACAAACAACAACAACAACAAAGAACTTCAAATTAAACAACAGCAACAACAATACAAAACAAAACAAAAAATACATTAAATTAATTCAACATTTTAAGAACAATTCATTAAAAGAATTGCATCGCAAGTATTGAAAAAAGCAGGTTAAATGTAAGAAGAAAACTAACATAAATGATTACGACAAAACAAACACTCATGTTATTAAAAAAACAGGAAACAAACCCAGACACCCCATCACGTACTTTTCTCCAGCATGGACAGTTCTTGATCTGGCATAGTAAGTACAAAGAAGACGTAGACGCATGACTTACCATGTGTTTACATACCCAACCAGGTGTCCAAAACTACTTCCTCCTTGTTCATTCTACCCTTAGTAATAACTATGGTGGTAGAGATTAGTCTGCGGTCATAAAGCTTTGTTTTAAACTGCGGCAGACTGTTAGCCTGTTTGCTTTCCGCTCACAGGGCATGAACAAGTTTGAAGGAGGCGCAGACACTGGACTTATTGGACTCACGCCGGTGTCGCTACAGTGCTCAGCGCTGCTGGTTGACGCATGCGTTTTTTTTTTCTGGGGGGGGGGGGGGTCCAATTGAATATATACCGAAGCGTTACTTTCATTTCTATAGAATTAAAAGATAGTTAAACAAATTTAAAGTATGTTTACTATAGCTGTTGTGGTTACACTTCACCGCAAATGTTTCTAAAATGCATTGTTTTTTTGTTTGTTTTTTTTGTTTTGTTTTTTTTTTGTGTGTTTGTTCTGTTATTTTTCTTTCCGTATTTGCAGACCGGGCAGCGATGCACGTTGCAGTCCTTTTATTTTTCCTAATTTGCAATCATAGATACATCATGCGTCGGCCTCACCATAGATTGCAATTTTTCCTTTACCACACATACATGTATTGAAATTTTGAATACAAAGCTTATCAACGTCTGTGCCCTTTAAAAAATGTAAATGCTCCAATGTCGATTTCAAGATTGTGAACAATTGTTATGTATCCTGTATCCAAAGTTTAATATCTATTGGAATTACATGATTTGGAGGAAACATATCAAATTCCACTGCCAAAGAGTAGGCAAAATAAGAAAACTTCGCAAATAATTGGCTGTGAACTAACCCCTTTCAAATACATGTATGTTTTACAAATAATGAAATAAGCTAAAAGTGTAACATCACCCTTTTCACAATGAATATAAAACATCATAAAGGAGTAACAGATTAATATTAAAAATGGCCAGAACAGACAGATATAAAACAAAGCAAAAATTCTATATACAAGCCTTCAACAAATTGCTATAGGGGTATTATAATAGTGTATGTAGGGGTAGATGCATTCTTGTATATGCGTAAAGAGGTGTTTCTGTGTGTTTGTTTAATAATAATTTTGTCTCTGGCAGTGTATAATTTCAACATTTTACACCAGAAAGTAAAATACTTGTTTTGCTCTTTCCTCTCACTTTTGTGTGATTGGTGCGAACTGGCGCGACTCGTACAGCGTTGATCACCCAATCGGGAAACACACGATGGGATTGTGAGCACCACAGCTACACCTACTGGTTGCGTGTGTGTCGGCACAGTGTGGCGGCTGACACAGGAGTCCAGGTATCGCAGCACTGTCTCAATTGTGGTATCACCGATAAAAGTCAGACGTTATTATTGGGACCCGTCATTGTATATGACTCTCCTTGGGAATCCAGATGACGTTAAACTTGGAGAAAACGTTTCTGTTACAGACAAATAACAATGGTAGGTTGTTTTTTTTTATTGTTAACAGAACTACACCCAGCCCGAGGGTTAAATTTATGCCAACGTTGTACTTAGCGCGGAGCTCACTCTATTCTGTATACACTGTACTTTGATATGGGCCTGCGCTGCTAGTTCTAAGCTTTGTTTCATTATGTGATTACTTTGGATTTCATATGTCTGAAGCGAAATTTGAAGTTGCTTTGTTTCTTACAGTACCACAAACATTGATTACTACTACTACTACTATTACTACTACTACTACTACTACTACTACTACTACTACTACTACTACTACTACTACTACTACTACTACTACTACTACTACTACTACTACTACTACTACTACTACTACTACTACTACTACTACTACTACTACTACTACTACTACTACTACTACTACCACTGACTGATGCTGATGTTGTTGCCGTTGCTACTTTCAACACGTTTTTAGTATGTTTTTCTGTTCGACCAATATGGAACATAAATAAATGATGCCTTTTCACGTTACATTTTTTGTCATTAACGATTTACCGCACTTGCTTTGTTTCTTACAGTACCACAAACACTGAGAAGTACATTGTTTTGCTTTATGACTATAATATGAAATTCTAACATCCAATGCAATCATGTCCTAATGAGTTTTGATATGAAGCATCCTTGATTTATGGAACCTGGATGGCAGCTGTCAATTTCTAAGCATAATTTATTTATCTTCGTTTAGTTGTATAGATGATATGCATCTACAGTAGCCTATCCTATAGTACACGCCCCATCTTTTTTCTGCTAATATAAAATGTTTGCTTTCTTCCAGCCAGGAAATGCAATTAATTTGTCACTATGCTTGGAAGGCGGCAAGCATTAAAGCGTGCCAGACGTGAAAGATTCGGCCAACCTGGTAACCAAGGGATCTGGCCTGGGAGATTGTTAGTAGGAAAGCAATAACGCCCCCGGCCACAGTATAAACAGTTTACCCCGTACCACACGACTCTGTTTAACCATACACAAATGTCTATTTTGAAACCCATTAGGTCTGGGGTTTTCCGAAGAAGAGCATTAGTTTTAACGAAGACGCGCGCCTCTACAATATATATTCATGTTATAATAAGTCGAGAGAAAAAAAAAACTGTATAGATTGTTTTATGTTTAAGTTGTGCATAGACATATAAAAATAATAGCTATGAACTTTGGCATCCTGGGAAATTTTAGGGTACCTGAACATTTCAACTACCTTTCTGCTTGCCCTTTGCGGTGATAGACAATAGACTACAAAATGTGAAGCCAAAGGATTTTCTATGTTGTTAAAAAAAAAGAAAACACTGGCATAAACAGACTAAATACCAGACAACCTTATTAAAGGTTCTGAAAAATAACTATTTGATACTAGAATCATAGAACATCTATTGAACCTCTGAAATTGTCTTCTCTGTTTCCCCAAAAATTTTAGTCGCTAACAAAAAGAAGTTTGAATATAAGAGTTGCTTATGGTAAAAAAAATGGTCAAGACATGAAAGAGATTCAGACAAAACAATAGAAATAAATGAATAGACTACGAGTATTTCTTAAATAGTTTAGGATCTTAAAGTTTGTCTCAATAGCATCTTCTTTCATCAGATATTGTGTCCCCTGTTAATGGCAAACGCATTTGAACACAAAATACTTGCAACGACACTTGCACACTTACGAACGTACGAAATGTAATCACACAATAGAGAAAACTAATATTACTTGCCTCCTAAAAACCTGAAATAAAACCACTAATATTATTTCTGGATAATTTTTTATTATTATTTTGTTAACGAGCTTTATACTCCTGTACCTGAAGAATAAGGGCAGGACAGATAAAGTTGAAGCCTTGCATGTTTTAAAAATGTACATGTTGTTTAAACATTGTTTTACTTCAATACGAGTTTACAGGTCTGGCGAAAATGTCTTTATTTCATCCAAAACCTCTACAGTTAAATTGTGAATCACGATATGAAACAAAAATGAGATCGTTGAAAGCACGCATTATGTACTAAACTTACGACTCCGTGTATGTACTGCTCTCTAGAGACGCCTGCTGAAGCCCCAGACTGTGGGCTATGCCTGGTTGTTAGCGTTGTGCATTTTCACAACCTTTCAAAACCAGGTTTTATTTCACATGAAAAACATGATATGGTTCTAACAAGACTAAGTTAAATGCACTGTAATGGTTTATAAAAAGAGGTCATTAAAACATAAGCAACAAAATATTCACGACATTCTTCGCTTTGCATATAAAAAAAAGCTGAAAATTTTTATTGATATGAAAGAACTGCAGGTTCGATGAAAAGCTTGAGAAAAAATAAAACCGTCATGTCTGACAAATAGGATTTTAGAATTCGCACACACACAAAAAAGGAGAGTGCATTTCTAGAGGCTACGAGTTGAAGAATCTCGTTATTTATTGTTCAACTCGGATCATTATTTGTCCAATACATTACAATAATGTCTATAATGATCTGAGACTTTGCCTGGATAATGTGGCGAAACTCCGCTTACGGGCCGTGCTCAAGAAAAGCGTATAAAATCGTCACCTTCCCGAGCAATGCACCTATGCGCGCCACAGGTCTTAATGTGGGAGATATCGAGTTCGCTCCACATTCAGGCTCGATCAGGTTAATTTAGAGCCCGCTTCAAGAGTCGTTTGTCACACTCCGGCTATACAGAAAAACACTGTTCGGTTTTATACTGTGCTCCTAGTTTTATTTCTAATTTCAATCTTTGAGGCAATTGGTTAAGTCGAACTGCCAATGCTTCATGTAAGCTCTCCTTGATTTCTTTCGGACCTTGGTATAGTTTGGCGTGTCTTTTATCTCCCCCTTCTCTCTCCTTTGCATTATCTCTCTCTCCGACTCTCTCTCTTTCTCTCTCTCTCTCTCTCTCTCTCTCTCTCTCTCTCTCTCTCTCTCTTTCTCCGTCTCTCTCTCTTTAATAAATTCCCCTATGTCTCTCATTATTTAATTGATATGCACTCTATCATTCCATTATTTTTGTATTCTTATAATTTTGTGAGCAATTACCACCTGGTGTAACTTTAATAGCTGTCTGAAAATCTCTCTTCCTTGTTGTATCATGCTTTTACAAGTATCCTTTATTCAATAACATAGACACATTTATTAAAACACCCTAAATCATCTACACATGCTTTGAGTTTTGAATTATTATGAGCGTTTCTCTAATGCATAAATTAAAAACTCAACCTAGTTCAGTATTTATTCAATAAAAAACAATGTACATAGATCACATTGAAAATTATCAAACGGATAAGTGCAAAAAAGTTAAATTATGTAATATTATGTAAACAACTAATAAACATTAAAAAATCAGTTTTTAACACTTTGTTCCTCCTTTTACTCATCAATTACCCTTTATGCTCTACTGTCTTTCCTTTTTATAACTTTTAAATTCTTAAACTCTTCCTCTCACTATTTCACTAATTGTGGTTGTCTTTCTTTAATGTTTTTCTTCTCGTTCTGCATGTCACAGACACCTCCTCTATCTCTTTCTCAATGTGTAATCGTTGTTTTTTCTCCCTTTTCTTTTTATTCCCTTCCTCGTCCACGTTATTTCCTTCTGTCTCTATATTTGTCCCTCTCTCGTTCTTAGCCTCTGCCGTGTCTGTCTGTCTGTCTATCTGTCTACCTGTCTATGTCTCTCTATGTCTCTGTCTCTGTATGTCTTTGGCTCTGTATGTCTCTGTCTCTGTATGTCTCTTTCTCAGCCTCTACCCGTGTCTGTCTATCTGTCTACCTGTCTCGTCTCTCTATGTCTCTGTCTGTCTTTGGCTCTGTATGTCTATGTCTCTGTCGCTCTCTCAGTCTCTGCCTGTGTCTGTCTGTCTATGTGTCTGTCTCTGTCTCGGCATGTCTCTGTCTGTAAGTCTGTGTCTTCCTGTATGCCCCCCCCCCCCCCCCGCCTTCATCCGCCAGCGTCGCTGATCCTGGTGGCTCCCATGAACCCCCTACTTAAAAAGGAACTTAACAGCGGCGCGGTTGTTTACGAGACAGGCACTCTTCATGTAGTGGCAAGCGATGGCGGGCGATGTCAAGCCCTGGTCCGACCTGCCTCAGACTGCCAATGAGACTGTTCCACAGTGTCGCGGTGTCCCAGAGAAGCAGGGGGCATAACCCTCCAGCCCCAGCCCTCATTGTTCCAGCAGCCGTTGTAGCGAAAGCAAGCTCGCTCGTAAAACTCCGTCCCTCCACTCTTCCAGCCCGTCTGGCACGTTTTTCATCATGGGTGGCGTTTAAACGCTGTAAAGAGCCCGGTTTTAACTTCGTTGACCCCCCTCCTCCTCCTTCAACATGCGCGTTTCGAACATTTTCAATGATATAATTAAGCCTTGTTTAGTTTTTATTTTCTGAAACAATACAAAGGCGAAGCAGCCCAGGCTAAAGTTTAAAAAGAGTGCTGTGTAGGTTGTAAAGCTTTCTCCGGAGCCCCCGGTAGTAAAAGTGGAGCTGGTGATTAAACCGCCCTGACCCCCGCAATGTGTGCTAGTGCTGGAATTTTTAACACATGATTGTTTATTGGCCGTTCAAGGTGCTTAAATCCATAGGGTTAATCTTTTGTTTACTTACTTGTATATTGTTTATCTATTTACGTGCGTTTGTATTATTTTTGTTGATCTATTAATATTGATTTATCTATTTATTCACCCATTTTTTCTTATTTTGTTCAATATTACATTTTTACTGCTCTATATATTTTCTTTCAGTAGAACATTTGAAAACTCGGTATTTTTTAAAAGGCAATTGGAGCTTGAAAATTTGATATTGTAAAGACACTCAAAAGCACACCAAACACGTAAGAATCATTTTGAAAGGATTTTTAATTTATAAGTAGGCACATGTATATTTCTTCTTTCGATGGTAATGGTTTGATGCTATAACAACTCAGTCTCTCTGTCCATTGACTTTGATACACGGATCTTTTTCGAATAAAGTAAATGATTGTGTGTGTGTGAAAAGAGTGAATTATAGTTATTGGTGCTAAATATATGATTGTCGATCTCTCTGTCTACGGATTGTGATTCACGGATCTTCTTCTGTTTGAATGAACTGAATGTTTGTTTTGTCTATGATTGGGCAACATTATAGACTAGACACTGATAGAAATCCCCTATCCATGATTTTGATTCACGGAATCTTCTTCAAATGAACTGATAGACTGTGTGTATATGAAAGAAGAGGGTTGTATAACCTGGCACTATATACTTATCAATCTCTCTATTTACGAGTTTTATCAACAGATCTTCTTCTCTATCTCCGAATGAACTGAGAGACTGTGTCTATATGAAACAAGAGGGATGTATAACCTGGTACTATATACTTATCAATCTCTCTATCCACGAGTTTTATCATCGGATCTTCTTCTCTATCTCCGAATGACCTGATGTACAGACCTGGGTTCTCTGATGCCGCTGTGACTACAGCAGCCTGGACAGAGCGACACGGCGACAGCCAGAAAGCCGCAGCCAATAAAACTCTGGCTCAGACCGGAAGTGTAGACATTGTGCTTAAACACTCGGAGAACAGGCGTCCTGCCACTTATATGGCCAGGGAGGGGCGCGAGCGGGACTTTATGGAAATGTTTGTCTGTGTGTAGTGTTCCAGAGGAAGACTCGGGATTTACATTATAATCTTTTGTTGTATGCATTGTCTACATAGTTATGCTAGTTTAGTTGTGTTCTTAAAGGCATTAAATTTGTGAAAAAATGACTGCATTGTGGCAATCTGGACTTTTAGAGTGCGTATTCATAAATCGGTAAATAGTGAAAATGACAGGAATGATTAAAAAATAATGTATAGCTTTTTGACCAGCTTCGAAATTAAAAAGACCCTTCATTATCAATGTAAGGATTTATTTAACAAACAAAAAAATAGAAAACCTGATACGGTGTCAAGAATAAAATTCTCATCTTTCATGGTAGATTGTTATCGAAATTGGCACTCGGCTGTTAAAAT
>RQTK01000806.1:0-35000 GCA_003991915.1 Elysia chlorotica | reverse complement strand
CAATGTAAATAGATTAATGTAAAAGTATAATGCTGCTAATTATACTTTGATGTGTGGAGATCTCTCCTTCAACACCATGATTGAATTTTCTGGTACAATGTACTTATACCAGATCTATCGATAGGCTCGGCGGGCGAAGTCAAACCCACCAAGCCCTTTACTACTTAGTCCTAAGGATTCTACTGCATAGTTGTACGCCTTTGATCGTTGACTCGTGGCGTTCTTCAGTAATGGGCAGCTGGTTAGCACACCTGTCCTGGCAGAGTAACAGAGTAACAGCCACCTGGACCCTCGCCCAGAGAGACGCAGCTCCAGAATACCTGCATGTATGTATGTACCAGTTCGGAGTCACACCAAGAACGTGAGAGGCTGTGCAGTCCACAGCACGAAAAGAGGTGACCTAATCACGCCCTCAGCTAGCAAGTTCATTCATAGATCTAATCTATTTTATATATCTATGAGTTCATTCTATTTTCTTTGATCGCTCATCGGCTCCGTAAGTCTATGGTAGGGTTTACGAACCACACTAAGGTAACGGATGAGATAACCACACCCCTTAGGCGTGGTGGGCGTTGCTCAATGGGTCCGTAGGTCTAGGCTAGAACTGTGATTGGGCGCAGGTACAGATTGCCTCACCCATGCGCCCGGATATATCGAAAGGCCCCTACTGCTGTTGGTGGTGCAGATTCCGTGTCCGGCCGTCTTTGTTCCCATTATGAGCCCGGTAATCGCACGGCTCTCAGTGAGTCTCACAGTACTGCTTGTTAGACCACATCAAGGCCCAGGGTGATGGATGCAGGGAGACGGCCCGGGAACCGCACGGGCCTTTGGAAGGCGGACTGATCAACTTAGGCGACGTGCAGATCAGTGGAGGGTGAGGGCACGGAGCGCTTATTAAGTATAAAAGTTATCGTTGGCTTCACTCCTCCCTCAGGTGAACCACGGATGTTATCAGTTATGGAACCCCTGGAAGAGTGAGGGGTCCAGTTAGCGACTAACGGTGCCTTTGAAAGGCCATTAGCTGCTGGCACAAGTATGTAACCTGTTATTGATTAAGCTGCTTTTGATTACCAGGAGAGAAATATGATCATAAGAAAGACATGATTAATAGTTCAGTAAGTGTATCCTAAAGAGCCTTGTATATATACATTTTCTTGTCTTTGTTTCAATTCCAAAATGCTTTAATAGAGTGTTTTTACAATTCAATGTTTTGAAAGTCAGCATCGTAAACTCAGTTTTGAACACTTTATTTAATTTAACAGTTTCCCAAACGACCATTTTACCAAATATGGAGGTACATTTGATATGCTTAATATTGCCGTGTTGAGCGTTAAAAAAGATAAAGCGTAATAATACGAACAAAAGCTAGAAAAAAAAAGCCTGTGAGACAAAATTCAAAGTATTTTTTTCCTTGTTTGTGTGCCAGTAACTTTTTACCCTGTAAAGAGCGAACCTCTAACTGTCTCCACAAGCCCAACCCAAACATCGACTGGGCTATCCAACACCTTTGTCTGGAATGAAGATGGTCGATGAAAAAAATAAATCAGAATATCACTCAAAAGCAACATAAAAAGAAAGGAAAAAAAAAAAAGAAAAAATGCAAGGGAAACCAGAAAAAGTAACGCTTTCTTGTTAATTCTTATTGCTTTTATTACCGTGAGGCATCTGTTTTTCCCGAGTCTAATCAAATATTATGATGACAAAGCCCGCACTCTCTACCTCGTTTTCCACAGGGCTTTCCTTTGAGTTCTGTGTTCCTCCATATAGTCCCTACCTCATCTGTTTTAATCAGTTTTGTGACAGCCCTGTTAGGCTGTTAGGCTGTTTCTGCGCTGTATCCCTGGCTGGCCCCTTCCAGTGCGACAAGTTTCGTGCACGCCACACGTTTAATTAACAATACAGGGATGCCGTCAGAACAAAAAAAGGGCAACTCTTTTAGTCGAGTAAATTTTTATCCAATTTTGTTCCGCCTAGTTCACTTCTCTGATCAGGTTATCTCCCCCCTCCTGTGCGCTTGCGCAGAGCTCATCAAGCGCTGGCAGCGCCGCCCGGCGGAAGCTGTCGAGCAGCCATATTGTTTGAGACAATAAATGGCGGTCTTGGCGAGATCGGCGCGCAACACGATCGGTTCAATCGTCAATTACAGGCTATTGGTCCGGCCCTGAGGAGGAGGAGGAGGAGGAGGGGGAGGAGGAAGGGGCAGATGAAGGCCAGTATTAGTACGGACAGATTGAAAAGGGCCGAAGAGAAGAATTTTAGGGAAGTCTAATAGGGGCGGTGATGAGAGAACGAAAGAGTTCGCGTGTATACGTGTTTAAGTAAGAGAGAATATACCATTATAGGGTATTCCAGTGTTCAGTCAAGAAAAATAAATGTTCCGATCTGTCTGTTCTTTGTTCTGTTATTGCATTCTCTTAGACTTCATCTACTAGATATTCTTGAGATTTCGTTATTGTTGAACCTTCAATTATAGTTTTAAAATATCTAATTATAAATAAATGTACTCCGATTGCCAGGTGTAATTTTAATTATCATTAGTCATTTATTATGTCAAGAATTTTTATGAGTTGTAGGACAACATCATAAGTGTTGTATATTTTCTTTCTTTTTCTCTTAAATAATTTACTCTTAAACGTGAGCATCTTTCTTTTTTTTTTTTAAACACTACATAACAGTTAGACTATTTTATCAATGTTTTAATTTTCAACGAAATTGTTACCTTTTCTATTCTATTCTAATTAGTTTCCTGTTCCCTAGGCTGTCGTAAAAATCTTACATGGAAACAGGGCCACCAACTGAGGTTTGAACTGCATACATCAAGATCGTTAGGCCAGAGCTCTGCCCGATGAAGTTAAGTTGGTTGCTTAAGGTCCAACGTTAGAGCGGTTTAGTATATATGTGCACGGGCCCCCAGGCTAACGTCTGACAATTTTAAATGCTGCTATACAGAGACAGTGCAAGGAGACCTCCATGACTGCCCCAGCCGTCACATTATACTGATGCCGATCCAACCAGTAAGGGGCCAAATACCACAAACAATTTTGCCGTCCGCAAGTTTCGAACCGCGAACCCATCAATTGGAAGACGAACGTTCTACCTCTTGAGCCAGATCGCCCCCCTCTAAGGACCAGAGCTCTCATCCCAGATGAGGAATTCCACACCAAAAATCATCCGTTACTTTCCCTGTCCACAGAAACCTGGACACTAGAAGTCTTCTAATAATATATGAAAGATAGTCTTACCGTTAAAATTATTAATACTTGACGGGTGTTTATAATCATGTTCCTGAAATATGGACAAGTATAAATATGATTTTATTCCTATTTTTTTATTTTTTTTTTATTATAATCTCTCTCTCTCTCTCTTAGTACGGACAGATTGAAAAGGCCCGAAGAGAAGAATTTTATCGAAGTTTAATAGGGGTGGTGGTGAGAGAACGAAAGAGTTCGCGTGTATACGTGAGGGAGAATATACCATTATAAGTTATTCCAGTGTTCAATCAAGAAAGATGCTAATATAATGTTCCTATCTTTTAATATATGAAAGATAGTCTTACCGTTAAAATTATTAATAATAGACGGTTGTTTATAATGATGTTCCTGAAATATGGACAGCTATACATATGATTTAATTCATATTCCTTAATTTTTAAAAGTTAATAAAGCACGCAGCATGAAACAAAGTTAACATTCCCAGAAGACGGAGATATTATGATATTTCCTTGTGTGCATGGGCTTGATCGCTACAAACTCAAGATTTCACTATAATCCTAATCCTTTATTTTATCCTAGTTTGTTAATTGTGACTATTATTTATGTCCGCATTTTAACAAATGCTCGCCCCTCCCTCTTATTTTTTCAGTAAACCAGTCACTTTCCCCTGCTTGTAGCATTTTCTATGTGTATCCTCCGTCGTTTTTTTGTAAACCCATTATTTTATGCAAACTTATACATGCATCCCTTTTGTCTTTTCTTGAGATTTGTACTATGTTTTTCCTTTTCTCTTTATATGTTAGCTTTGCTTAACACACTGTAGATTCCCAATTTTTGTGCTGCCATTTGTCCATACTTCTTTCCCTGCATTTTTGCTCTAGTCTTGTCTTTCAGTACCCCCTTTGCTCTCCTCATTTATCCCCCCCCCCCTCTCTCTCCCTTTATTTCAATCTTTGCGTAAATAATTTGCCGTGTTCGCATGGTCTTTTTCCCGACAGTTTCAAGGAACGTGAGACAGTGAGAAAATTATCATTATATGGTCATAATCAACTAAATCAAAGCTTTTAGAGGCTACATTGAATTCTAGACAACTGCAAAACCTGCTCATAATATTTTGAAATCCCTTCATCTCCAAAGCCGTTATTACCAGCAGTTCGGTTTATCTAATGAGTTCGCGAAATACGAATAATTGTGAATGTTCATGATGAAATAAATCCTACGCTCGACAATCAATCATTTTTTTCAAAGACAAAACAACAAATGGGAACATGCAATTATTGTGTAAAGATTGCTGTAGAGGCGTCCTGTGGAGTTGGAGTAGAGTAGAGTCCAGGCCTAAAGCACTGCAAGCAGCCCCTAATCGTATTATTCCAGCGGGATCTTGTTTAGTCTAATCCGCATGATTAGTATGTCGAGGTTAAAACCATCCGTCATTTCATGAGGCGGCGATTCATGTATTTTATCCCATGCACACCAACCTGTAGGAGGAGATGAATACAAAATACAAATCTATAATACGCAGAACAAGGGCGCTTTGTTCTTGTCATCTTATTGCAGATTGGAAAAAAAGGGGGGGGGGGTTGTATTCCAACGATTCTAGTTATTTCCTACTACATTGTATATGTACAAGAAGAGATCAAAATATTTCCAATAGTCTTTCCTTTACATTGCAATACATGGATAGCCATTAAGAATGCCGTTAATTGCTTTTAAGATTTGTGTTTTTTTTTTATGCTTGCCATATAAGGATAGCTGAATATAATAGGGCGGTTAGCTCCTAATGTGTAAAGAAATACCCACAGAGCCAAAGCTGCACTAAGATCTTTTGCAAATCACGTACAAGAAAAACGTAGAATATTTCCACTGGACTCTCCTTTATATTGCAATGTAAGGGTCCCTAGCTATATATGTACAATGTGGTCAATTCCTTTTGGGATGTGAAATACAGACTTACACACAAAGGGAAAAAATCGACACCGTTCTTATTATAAAATCACGTAAAAGAACAATACAGGGTTAGATTATTGTCCCTATGAGAATGTCCAACATAAATGGAATCAAGCAAATATACTTCTAAGCAATAAAATCACGTGCACCCTAAATATAAGCTATAGTATGAAGTTCGACATAGTCAAAGAGAACAGATAACAGAAAAAGTAAATGCTTTGTTACAAAAGTGTACAGGTCGAAAGTCACACTGAGGGAGACATTTTAAAATATAAAAAAGACAGCGGACACAGATAGTTCCAAAAGTGTTCTTGTGGCTCGTAGAAAGGATGGTTAAAAAAGTTTAAAAAATTAAAAGCTTAAAAACTTTGTATAATACCAAAATCGTACTAAAAATAGTGACAAGAGAACATATAAAAGAAGTAAGATCTTAGCTGCTGTATTATGACTGTGTGGTATAGTGAGATTTACAATTTTGTAAACAAGGCATGATTATGTATATGATTAATGAGAGAACACTAATATAACAGTGCCGCTTTCAACAACAACAAAAAACAACTGCTGCAACTGATATAGCCAAGGACCAAGCGAATATTGCAGGGGTGAGCGTAGACATTTTCGTTCTCCCAAGTTTTAATTGTTTGCACCAGAATATATAGTCGTTGATAATGTTTCTGGTAAAGAGGCTTAGTTGACTGAAGACCCTGAGTGCAAGGGCAGTACACAAAAGCTTCATCATCGACACAATTTGACAAGCGAATTTTCAGCGCCATTATCCTGTGCGGAGAGTAGCGTGTCGACAGTTTTCCGAAAAGCGATTGGATTCTGAGCAAACGGAAATAATTTGTGATCAGTGTTGTGATAAATGAAGTAACAAAAAAACATCTAACTAGAGATCTAGTTGCTCCTAGTACCTTAGTTGGTCTGAAGACTCGAGTCTGACTAACTCAGTTTATTTTGAGTGAAGAGGTTTTAATGGCAGAGGCGTGAAAAAAATAATATCGTTTTGTATGACGATTGTGGGACAGCCCCGCAGTCATTTATAGATGTGGGGACAACATAGTCGCAAAAAGCACTGCGGGTAACGGCAATACTGTTAATTTGCACCACAAACATATAGAATTAAGCATATTACTTCCATGAATTTCGGTTGTTTCATCAAGCATTGAAGACAAAAAGGTCGGGATTTTATAAAAATAAGAATGAAAGATCGTTTCAAGGATAAAGAAAAGTTTTAGAAAGCAAAACAAAACAAAAACAGCAAAAAACTCACCCTCTTTAAGTGTCGAGGGTGTTCACCAAACATTCGTTAGTTTTATTTTCATTGACATAAAAAAAGAATATGACTATGTTTTTATGTTTTAAATTGATGTATTAAATCATCTTCCAGCTACAATTTATGTTTAAGTGGGGTCCTTCAGCTCCAAACTCTAGATATATACATGAACCTAGATCTAGACTAGATAACGTAGAATCTAGAAATTGAGATCGAGATCTAATCTCCGTCGCGCATCTAGACCTTGGATCCAGATCTTATGTCTAAATTATAACTCATCAATTGAAACACATTATCTTTGAAAAATGTATATTCAGGTGACATACTGTGTTTTATTGACATTCAACTCAAAACATGGACCATTATTTGGGGGCTCTTTCAAAAGCACATTGTAAGACGAGCAATAATTCATTATTATAAAAAGTTAAAAAAAAAACAATATCATCAATAAAACAGAACTCTGGCATGCGAAGAAACGAATTAATTAAAACAAAGTTTTCAAAGTCAAATAGCCATCAATATGTACAAATGTAAGAAAAGATTTGTAAGAAAAATTCGTAAAAAACGCCTTTGGGGGCATAAGTTTGGTAGCCCCGCAAAACAAAACTTGCTGTCGCTGATTCACAAACTGGGTTTTTGTTGTAGTTAACTGGTAGCATGACAGTTCCACAGTTTTTTATTTGGACCCGACTTTTGCAAGTTGTAATAATGTTCATAAGAATCACTAAATAAGTTGAGAAAACAAATTTCGTGTGAAAATAATATAATCTCAAGGAACAGTAATAATTGTATTGAAATAATACATAATTATCAAAGTTGGCAACAAAAACAAAAAAAAATCGAACAATAAAAACACATTCCCAACAAAGGGTCATTGTGTGGCATTATTAGATTTTCTGTGGTCAACTCGATAGCCTAGCTTGACCACTGGCGTACATGACAGTGTCACCGCTCATTCTCTCCTCCCCAAACCACAGAATGACCTCTCCAAATGACCAGCGTGAAATAATTACAGTCATTAGAGGCAGCAGCCAGTAGCCCCCCTTCTCCATCATTGTCGATGGCTCCGTCTCAGAACCAACATTCCGGATTTTTTGTGTTTGTGTTGTTGTTTTTTTCTCCTAAGCTCCACCGCTTTTAGACTTTTTTTTCTAAAACAACTTTCATGTCTAAGTTTTGAATTACTTTTTTTTTAATCCAAACCAACTGTTTTATAAATCAAAACATGATTTATTCCCTCCTACCTCTCTTTTTCTCCCCAGCTCTTAATTTTTGTCTACATTTTCTTTGTCTTTCTCATGCCAGATGAGTTGGTACCTTTTCACATTTTCTGCTACATACAGAACAAACTATTAAACAGACCATCAATGCTAAAAGTGCAACGGGCTGAAACGATGGTGCGCATTTAATTTGTTCTACAACGCATTAGTTTTGCGAATTTAAGGGTGGGTAAATCAATAAGACAACCGATACAAATTACTATAATTAACGCTAATAAGAAACAAAGAAAAGAAGTAGAAAAATAAGATACATTTACAGTACACTGTAACTACATTTATTTAAAAGGAGAAGAAAAAACCCAGAGAAAGTTGAAGTAAAAAAAAAGGATAATCACAAATCCAGGCTGATATTTAAGCTCCCTTTAAACGCCTTTACCTCGCCCTTTTGGCCACAGTTAGAAAGATAAAGCAGGCGGTCTGTGAAAGTGAGATTTATGAGCATCCCCGCCAGGAGTTGTGTACAGAGAGTCCCTGGCCAGACTGGGGCAGGGGGTGTGTCCATCGCCCGACTCGACCAGTGGTCACTCTCACGTACGAGGGTTTCTCTCTGGTCATCTGGCCCTCTGATCCAGGGGGAGGGGGCGGGGCGAGTGCTAGAGCGTTAAGCTTTCAATCTGGAGAAACCCGGTTCGACCCCACGGGTGGGAGACGTTTATTTGTGGGATTGCGCTCCCAATTGGTTGGGTCGATGTCAATACAGTGAGGCCGAATGAGACAGGGGTCGTGGTATCCATGCAGTCTCTGTGTAGCAGCACGTAAACGTGTCAGACTTAATATTGTGAATCATCCCCGTATATACAATTCATTGGAAACCTATGCGAAATCACGTAGGGGAGATATTTTCCTATACAAAGAATAAATCACCGGTCCTGTTTACTGACGGGAGAACTGACGCCCAGCTTTTTTTATTGGCGGAGTGGGGGATTCGGGGTGTGTGGGTCGGGGGGGGGGGGGGTGCCGGGGGGGGGGGGGGGGGGTGGGGGAGGGGGTGTGCCCCACGTGGACAGAGGCTCAGTTTCACGTGCGGGACACCCTCTGGTCATCTGACTCCCGGGCTAATGAAGGTGAGTGGCTCGCGGCTGATATATTTAAATGTGTGCCCATAGTTTCCAAATAAGGATACATGTATGGTGGTGACTAAAAGGGGGGGGGGGTGTAAGTATAAAAAAGAGTGTAGAACTGTTAGTAACGATGTCCTACGGTGAAGAACGTACCCACGTGTGTATATGTAATGATGCTCTAAGTGAGTTATGTGCATTGAACGGGGTCTAAGTCGACTTGAACTCCCCGTTCACACATCAGTCTTTTTTTGTGTAGAGGAGCGTGTACCAAGTTCATTTGATGTTTTTAGTCTGCGGTAAATGGGAGAACTTATTAGATGCTAAATGCTCAAAAGGCAAAGAGAGAGAGGGGATTAAATAGACTAAAACATGGTTGGCGAAGATTTCCTGTGTCATCTAATTTACAAACAAGGTTTTACTCAATATGGCTAACAACAAAAATGTTGTGTATGTGGAGATACTTGCTTAGTCATCAGAAAATCTGAAAAATCATGGCAAGAGTAAAGCAATAGTCAATATATTAAATGAGGAGATATGCTGGAAATGGTGTAGAATAGACACATACAAATATATAAATGGTTTTGGTTTTCCCATTACAAAAGTCGATAAATAGCAACGGAAACCCATCCCATAAAAGAAAAAAAAAAGAAACACAACAGAGAACTTTAAAATCAGAACTAATGTGGAAAATTCTTTATACCCCAGAAAAACTGTAAAACAAATAATTCCCATTGTCCTAAAGAAATTGGGATCGAAATAAATAATAGTGGTCTGTATTTTCCTAAAGAAATAGGATAACCCTTTTTCCAAAATGCTACACGCCTCATGCCTTTCTTGTTTATAGCATATCCGCTTTGTTAGCGCCTTGTGTCATCTCCAGTGAGAACCGAGGCCTTGTGATCACAAGATACAATGTACGATGTACAATTGACCCCGGGCATGTATATGATGTACAAAGTCCAAGTCACAAGATACAAGATACAATGTACCCAAAGCATGTATATGATGTACAAAGTCCAAGCCACAAGATACAAGATACAATGTACCCATAGCCTGTATATGATGTACAAAGTCCAAGCCACAAGATACCATTTAAAATGTATGATGTACAAAGCCCAAGCCACAAGATACAAGATACAATGTACCTCAAGCCTGTATTACGATGTACAAAGTCCAAGCCACAAGATACAATGTTTCCCAGGTATGTATATGATTTACAAAGTCCAAACCACAAGATACAATGTACAATGTACAATGAACCCCAGGCATGTATATGATGTACAAAGTTCAAGCCACAAGATACAATGTACAATGTACAATGAACCCCAGGCCTGTATATGATGTACAAAGTTCAATCAACAAGATACAAGATACAATGTACAATGTACAATGTACCCTAGGCGTGTATATGATGTACAAAGTTCAAGCCACAAGATACAATGTACAATGTACAATGTACCCTATGCGTGTATATGATGTACAAAGTTCAAGCGACAAGATACAATGTACAATGTACAATGTACCCTAGGCGTGTATATGATGTACAAAGTTCAAGCGACAAGATACAATGTACAATGTACAATGTACCCTAGGCGTGTATATGATGTACAAAGTCCAAGCCACAAGATACAAGATACAATGTACCTCAGGCCTGTATATGATGTACAAAGTCCAAGCCACAAGATACAATGTAATGATGTACAAAGTTCAAGCGACAAGATACAATGTACAATGTACAATGTACCCTAGGCGTGTATATGATGTACAAAGTTCAAGCTACAAGATACAATGTACAATGTACAATGTACCCCAGGCCTGTATATGATGTACAAAGTTCAATCAACAAGATACAAGATACAAGATACAATGGGCCCCGGACCGCCTGAGCGATCGTACGTGAGGCTCAGGTTTCCATCTCAAGCCAGGTCTGACAATGGGGGGAATGTTTGTTCGAGCAGCGGAGATCATTGGTTGGGCGTGAACGGTCATGAATATTTTGAGAGGTCTTGCAATCTCACGACGATAGCGTTTAGCGCAATCACGACTCTCAGGCATGGGGTTTCCTGAGCACTCATTGGCTCCATCACTCCAGGATAAGGTTTTGATTGGACGCGGTACATGTTCCCGCACCTATCGTCTCCATTTCACGATAAGTCCCGTCGTCGCAAGGCCTTGGTTGGCTGGGCGTGTAGGTCCATGCCCAGGTTTAACTGTAAACCCAGAAACATAAAAGTAAACCAGGCAGCGTTAGGTTCCTCACGCCCTTCATTAGGATTAGTACCGCCCTGGCTGCGGCGCTACCGTTACAGTTAATGTAGTCCTAGATCGCGCTACAGTGAGCGTACGGAAAACTCAGTCAGTCAGTGTATCTGCTGTCAGGCTAAACCGCTACCGTTACAGTTAATGTGGTCCCATATCTCGCGCTACAGTGACCGTACGGAAAGCTCAGTCAGTCAGTGTATCTGCTGTCAGCCTAAACCGCTACTGTTACAGTTAATGTAGTCCTAGATCGCGCTACAGTGACCGTACGGAAAGCTCAGTCAGTCAGTGTATCTCCTGTCAGACTAAACCAGCCGGTAATGTATGTTGATCAAACTGGCGAGGAAATAATCAAATAAAAGGAACAATATGATTGGAAATTGATTTCGGCTGGGTTTTTTTTCTTTTTTCTTTTTTTTTTTTTTGCTTTTTATTTATTTTCTTTTTTTTGTTGATGTCGTTTTTGTTAAGGGTTGGGGGGGGGGGGGGTTTTAGAAGATGAGCAAATTGAAAGAGGTATCAAATATCATTCTGTTGATCTAAATTTGTTTTCTTCTCTTCCTTTGGTTTAATTAGCAGTAATGGTTAAACTATACAACTATAAAAAAAAATAACAAATAGTTTCCATCACTTTATAATATTATGTGCATCCTTTCTCTATATAATTATGATATGTCTGGATTTCTGTTAGTTTTAATTTTCAACCGTACCTACTTTGTCTTCCAATGTTAGGAAGCACGAAAAAACATTCACACTCTATTCTTGGAAACTGTCACCATATTCTATAATGTTTATTTAGGACGCACAAAAATTCAAATTATGATTAAACATTTAAAGTAAGAAAAAGGTGCATTCTAAGATTATTCTATACCAAGAGACAAAACCTCAAGTTCATATTAAACTGTGACACTGAAAATACAAATCAATCAAAAACATACAAAAAAGTATGTTAAGTTTTTATGAGATTTCTGGAAACGACGCAACCAACACGTTATTAAAGTATATTCATGATATATGGGACTATAATCATACAGGTCTCCTCATATTCACTGACACACGCCTGGATGCTAAATCTAAAAGCTGGTCAGCAAACTACAGTAAATTATGACCGACAAAGAGTACGTGGACATATTAAAAACTAATAGAAAAGGGTTTAATGTACTGTCTCTGGTATATTCAAGCGACATTTAGTACAGTTCATGAGTCACAGAGGTCAGTTTGACCCAGAGGGAAAGACTTGTTTATTGGACAGCATACATGGACAACACAGAGTGCTCGCTGAATCCACTCTAAATCCACTCTGAATCCACTCTAAATCCACTCTGAATCCACGCTGAATCCACACTGAATCCACACTGAATCCACACTGAATCCACTCTGAATCCACGCTGAATCCACTCTGAATCCACTCTGAATCCACGCTGAATCCACGCTGAATCCACGCTGAATCCACGCTGAATCCACGCTGAATCCACACTGAATCCACTCTGAATCCACTCTGAATCCACGCTGAATCCACGCTGAATCTACTCTATGTCCACGCTGAATCCACGCTGAATCCACACTGAATTCACGCTGAATCCATGCTGAATCCACGCTGAATCCACACTGAATCCATGCTGAATCCACACTGAATTCACGCTGAATTCACGCTGAATCCACGCTGAATCCACGCTGAATCCACACTGAATCCACACTGAATCCACAGTGAATCCACACTGAATCCACGCTGAATCCACTTTGTATCCACGCTAAATCCGCTTTGTATCCACGCTGAATCCACTTTGTATCCACGCTGAATCCACTTTGTATCTACGCTGAATCCACTCAGAATCCACACTGGACTCTAGGCTAAATCCACGCTGAATCCACTCTGGACTTCAGGTGCCTGTAAAATAGTGCCCAGGGAGGTTGAGTTGTTGGCTGATTAGCCTTTTACGTCAGCAATACATAGGCTATTGTGGACGAATCCCATAATTAACGTCTGACAATTATGTGATGCCACACACGAGACAGGGCGAGGAGACCTTGACTCGTGTCTCAGCCAGTCACATAATAGTGTCACCGATTCAACCAGTAAGGGACTAAATATGACAAATAAATGTTGGACTGACAGTCGGTTTCAAACCAATGACTTTCTGATTGCGAGATTAACGCTCTACCATAAGGGCTAGTGCACCCTCCCCCACCCCACCCCCTCCTTACTTGTCTCGCAGTGAGGTGTTCAATGTTGAAAACCAAAATAAAACCATTCTCTCTCTCCCTCTCTCTCTCTTTCTCTCTCTCTCTCTCTCTCTCTCTCTCTCACACACATCCACACAAATTCTCTTCTCCCTCTCTCTCTCTCTCTCTCTCTCTCTCTCTCTCTCTCTTTTCTCTCTCTCTCTCTCTCTCTCTCTCTCTCTCTCTCTCTCTCTCTCTCTCTCTCTCTCTCTCTCTCTCTCTCTATCTCTCTCTTCCTCTGTCTCTCTCTCCCCTCTCCCTTGTCTCTCTCTCTCTTCTCCTCTCTCTCCCTGTCTCTCTCTCTCTTTCTCTCTCTCTCTCTCTCTCTCTCTCTCTCTCTCACACACACACACACAGTCATATTCTCCAGTAGTTCTCTGTAGGGTTTACTCTTTATTCTTTGTCTGTGGGAGGCCCAATATCACCTGCCACTGCCAGAATGTTCCATCAACCATTCATGAATCGAGCTTTTGCTTTGCATTTATTTATTTATTATTTTGTTTTTGTTTGCCTCTCATTTTATTTCTTAAAATCTTAAGGTATACATAACCAGGGTTAAAAAAAAACCACAACACGCTTCACAAATTCCATAAAAAAGATTTCATAAAATTATGTAGATGTAGCAGTGGAAGACCACGGGTTTCCCAGTGTAGTGTTACATGGTAAGCTTTCCGACGCATCAGACTGTGACCAAGCACATAATCGGGATAACTGTTTTATGACCATATGGCGAGAAATTAATGCTCGTATCATCGCCTTCCTGCGGACAACGCGCGATAAGAAATGAATCGAAACCTGAAACATTTAGACAGTCCAACGGCAAAATATCTTGGTCCAATTAACACCAATTAGAGGTTGTTCTTTTTTGGAAGTTGGACGCAAAAACAATGAAATCAACGGAAGGCGATTTATTATAAGCCTTCAGAGCACATTCAATGTAGAATTGAAAACTGTTTTATATTTAAATCAATATTTTTTTTCTTAAAGAAGGCCAATAGCCAAAGTTAAATTTGATAAGAGACAGGAAAAGAAAAGCATTTTGTAATTGAAATGAGAAAAAATATTCCCAAGCGGGGAATCGAACCCCGGCCGTCGCGGTGAGAGCGCGAAATCCTAACCACTAGACCACTTGGGAGCTGATGGAGACAGAAATCGTTGTTTTTATCTATTATTCAACTTTTGCGGTGTTACCAGTTAATGATAACAAAAGTATTTTAAGTGATGATACGGTATCTCCTAGATAACATTAATGTTACGCATATGAAATACATATAATTTTATAATCACAAAGATACGTTCCTTGATTTTAGTTATCGCTTCATTATGTCTGAACCCTACAAGATAGCGAGCAAGTTGACCTAACAGTTGCTGAATTTTTCAAATTATTATATAACAAATAGAGAATCCTATTTAAATATTTTTATAGTCACTATAGATAATGTAACAGCAAAAATTAATGTTGCATGTTAGACGAACTCTTCCCTTTTCTTTCTCAAACTTTGTAAACTCTTGTTTAAAATAGACCATTGTCATTACAAAAGTTATTTTTTTTTAACTTTTTTTTTTTATTTTCTCATTTCTCGATGCATGTTTTAATCACCTTGTGTGTGTTTTTTTTTTGTTTTTTTGTTTTTTTTGTTTTGTTGTTTTTTTGTTGTTGTTGTTTTTTTTTTTTTTTTGTTTTTGTTTTTTTTTTGTTTTTTTTGGGGGGGGGGGCGTTTAGGCGATAGGGTATTGTTTCGTAATTATTTTGTTTTTGTTTTGTTCAATTTATATTTGACTTATTATTAAACCACATTATTTTGAAACCATGTACCGAATATGATGATACACATACATAAACTTCTTTTTTTTATTAGTACTAAGATATAAAATTTAGAGTGATAATATAACTTTACTAACAAAGGAAGGTTTAATAAAAGTATCCCTACCAAAATTAGAGTGCGGATTAAATTTTGCTAACAGGAAAGAAAGGGGAAAAAATTAGACATTCCCAAGACACGAAAGCAATACAGGCGCTGTATTTTTTATGATCCATACAAATAAGTGCACACAAAGATCGTCTTCTTTCATACTCTATCCACACACACAAAAAAAGATTTAAAAAAAATCTGTTCTACTAAAAAGATTGGGTATTCTCTACTGATAAAAAAAAGGTTGACATTATTTATTGAAAAAAAAAAAAAAAAAAAGAAAAGTATAGAGAAATAATTATTTCGTTTGGCACAACAACAAAAAAATAATTGCCAAGCGGGTAACAGAACCCCAGCCATTGCGGTGTGAGCGAAACAAAGCAAAGGCAAAAACAAAACAAAAAACAACAACAAACAACATCACAATCTTAGCAAGAATGTTTTGTTAAGAACCAATAAATTTAACTGAGTAAAAATAATGTGTGTTTTTTTTTATTTCCAGATTTTGGTCGTACATAAGTAAACTATACAGGAGCATTTACATTCAAAAATAGTAGATTTATAACCCCGAAAAATGTCAATTAAGCAAACCACTTTAGCAAAATAAAATATCAGCGGGAAAGAAAAATAAATAACAAGTGTACAAATAAAGGCTCCAGGGGGATTCGAACCCTCGACCTTCTGCTTACTAGGCAGACGCTCTAACCAACTGAGCTATGGAGCCGTTGTCAGACATCTCTGTTTAGAATATTAGTCAATTCGAGGGATGGCGTAGCATGTTTCATGTTTCCTACATACAGTGAACTACAGATTCGATAATGTGGTGTTATTGTTGCTTACCTTTCAAAGTCGTAAGTATAAAATAATACGGGTTAAAGAAAAAAAAAAACACCCTCAATAACAGAAACTTTAGTACAAAAATAATTGTCAGACGTTTGTCTTGGGGCCCATCCGTATTATAGCCTGTATAGTGCTGATGTTGGAGTGTGGCGAAATAAAATCTGACCGCAGAGATAGTGTGTCCCCTACGTTAACGCCATTCTCTTCAAGAGAGACTATTTCCAAGAGACCTACGTTTTAGACCTCAGTCAATTATGTCTGATACGAAAAGGCGGACACAAAAGACCACAATGCTAAAATCATCCTTTGGGCTAATCATACTTATTTATATTTATAGGTCTGTACGTTGCAAATAATGGAAGTAGTTGTAGTAGTCAGGGATGAGCTTAGGGTTCGGGCTGAACCAAACTGACTGTGTGGTCTGTGTCCATTCACTGACCGTTGCCAAGACTCGATTGACACCGACAGAAGAGACAGGAGCTGGATAACAACCCTAACATGCAGTTTTATCAGGTGAAAGAAAAAACAAGCAACCCAACAAAGTTTGTATAACTACCATGTCCAACTCTACGAAGCATAAATAACGAACGTATTTAGGAAAATAAATAATATATAAATAATAGATAATAAAATGGTCTATAATTGCTACACACCTAAGTCTGAGAAACACTTTGAGTAAAAAAAAGATAAAAAAGTCTACAATACGTCTATCTGTCAACGCACGGCGATACTTTTTATTTACTAGTTCAAAGAAGACTGTTCATAACCTTATATTATTCTGTTTGTTCAAGTCATGCATCATTATTTTAACGATAACGATTGTAGATAACACCGGAAAGACGGAACAGTTGAGAGCCATAGTTACAATGACTGTAAATCATTTTGTAATAATTAACAGGTGAAACAAATCACTGTGCTTTCAAATTTAAAAAAAAATGAATTAAAATATAAAACAGGTAAAAATCTTTCAATTGTGGAGGAAATACGTAAGTACAAACAATGCACACACAAAAAAAGAATACATATGCATACAAATTAAAGGCTCCAGAGGGATTCGAACCCTCGGCCTTCTGCTTACTAGGCAGACGCTCTAACCAACTGAGCTATGGAGCCGTTGTGATTGGTGAGGCCTTCGTTTAAAATGTTACCTGAGTTGGAGGGATTACGTAGACCCTCTCATAATCCCAACACGAAGTAATGGTATTCGATAAGACAACGTTTCGATTTTCGTTAGACAAGGAAAGCGCAGGTCTCCTGTATTTAAGCATGGTACGTTCTTAGCGAAGATGCTACATGACAATTGTATAAGCTTTCAGCGAATATGTTTATTCATAGCGAATGAAAGTAAGCAATTCCATGTTGCCGTTTTTTGTAGACTGATTACTACAATGTGCTTGTAAAATAAAACAAAACAGAACCAAAAGAGTTTAAAATAAACACAAAACAGCAAAACAGTTTTTTGAAAGACAAAAAAAAAAACACAAAAAGACAAAAAAAATTATACAACACACTAGGCAATGCAGTCTTGTTCACTGACTGGTTCAATTCAGTTTCATCTGTTATGTTAACATTAATACTTTTCCTCTCTCAACCTCACTCAAGGTAAGATTTCCAAGGCAATATTTAATGTTTTTAAGAATGTTTAAAATAACTTCATTTATTTACCATTATGTGGAAAGAATATAACACAAGTTAAACGAAACATTTCAGAGATACAGATACGCTACTAGTAAATCCTGATAGGATCTGGTAAACCATTACATTGTACACACTAATAAATACATGAAATTGGGAAAAAGAAATAATATCTTAAATCACGGAAACCACGTAAGCACATTAACTATCAACAAGGAAAAATTATAGACGGGGAGCTTCGAACACTCGGCATTCTGCTTACTAGCAGACGCTCTAACCAACTGAGCCTTAAAGCCGCTGTTGACGTCTTTTTATTTCACAAGTTATATTCTGTAGTTGGACGGAAGGCCAATCAGGTTTTATATTTCCTACATGCAGTAAAAGTATTCCATAAGGCCTAATGCCACGATTCGATTTTCGTTGGTCAAGGAATCGAAGTCCTCCTGCATTTCTGAGTCCACAGCGTAAATACCCAGAACTAACCCGATCACGTTTTACTGACACTGGCCCAATCCTCGACCTTCTGCTTTCTAGGCAGACGCGCTAAGCAACTGAACAATATGGCCGTGTGGACAGTGAGATTTTGTTTTAAATCTTACTAGAGCCCCCCTTTATGCATTGGATCGCGCAGTCTGCGAAAATTAATAGTCGTAATCATTGAAAAAATAAAAGTAACTAAACAACTATAACACGCGCACAACGGCTACACGAAAATTAGACATATCGCCCTAGCGTTTTGTGTGCACCCTCTGACCTTGATGTGCTGGGCACATCTCGATATCAGCGCGAGTGTGTTGTCTTCAATAAACAGCCCCTTCAGCTAGACTGGTAATGCGCATTGATATAATTATAATAATGATATGTATATGTAGATCTATAGGTCTCTTTAATTATGTTGGGCATTTTTACCCAAATAAAAAAGCTTGGCCCATAATCATTACTCCGTTGATGTTAAGGATAATTTTTAGAAAGTAGAATTGTATACATATGCTCAAGCAAAACACAACGTAGGTACCTTTTTAATAAAGAAACCAGCTTAATTTTAGGATGCTTACATTATCCGTTTCTTGATATTTATATAATGGTCACAAGCAAACAATCAGTCTTCATAGCATTTGAAACAATCTGATAACCTTTCTTCAAAACGAATTTTACCTTTTTTTTTTATTAAAGATCTGAAAAGAAAAGTATGACATAGGCCTAATTCTTCGTTATTTTTTTTTATCTTATGCCTTGTCTTTGTTCTGTTATATTTTGTTTCGTCAATTACTGTAAACTCCTCCACATAATTAAATTTTTATTAAAAACCTTGTCGGTGACTTTAATTTACATGGCTCGAGGGGTATATTAACGTGCAATACACTTTTATCACTCGAGTATTGCCTCTTTATCCAGCATTACATGCAGCGTGAAATCAGAGCTATCCGAACGTCATTGGCGGCCTACCCGGAGCTGCAGCGCTCCTCATCATTAACTCGCCGGCCTTTATGTGATACCCACGGGCAGATCACTCGCGCCGCATGGATCTAATATGGCGGAAATATGAGAGCGCTGCCTCATGCCCAAGTGTCACTTCCGCTTGTGCGAGCTTTTTTGTTTATCAACCACTTGATTGGTTAAATTATCAAAATGGCGCCCAGACGTGCCAAAAAGGAGTGCAGGGGACACGCACGGCGCCTTGTGGTGCGGAGTCCTTGTGAACGACAATCGCTGTGAAAACTGGCCAACTCAGGCGTGCATTTTTAACGAACGCCTCTTTCCTCCCACAACGCTGGAACCTTTGCAGGGAGACTTGTTGGCGGCCATGCTGGGAAAATATCTCGGGGACTCGTTCCTAAAGGTTCATCTGACTGAGATAATTTGAAAACACTTTTCGGCCCCCCGTCCAAAAGGAGGCGAGACGGCCAGCGCTGTTCTCTGTGTCTCCAAGCACTCTCGATGAGTGTATCACCCACAGTGGGAGCGGCTTTTCGTGAGTGCCCTCTCAAAGTGGTTTCATTTCCAGTATTAGAATTGGCCCTTTATTGGAATCCCATCTTTATTTCCAACACAACACCCATTAGTAATGGCGTAAGTCACATTTGCTTCTAAGATTTGGGGTTCATAATTTTGGCTCCGTTTCGATTTCTAATGAACATTTTTTACATAAATGGCCTCTTTGAGTCTTGGCGATTGCATTTTATTGTATTCTCAATAATTTAATTTTTTTTGTTTAGCTTACACGTTCTCAAGGAGGATCTTATACTGCGCTAATGTTCCAACCGTAATGGCATTTTCCCCTCTCTTTTTTTGGCTTGTGCTCATTTATCTTTCAGAGTAGATTATAGCTTTGTTTGTAAGTATGGTGCCTTTTACTGAGAAAGAGAAGTTCGAATTTTTAAAAACCTCTTGACGACATGTAATTAGTTTCCTGACATTTTCTTCTATAAAAATGTAACACACTTCGTTAATGTTCTGTTTCCTTACATTTTGTCCTTGTATTATCATTTGGTAAGTCATGATCTTGTATTATTTTCCTTGTCTTCATTTAGAAAGCTGCTTTGTCACTTGTGTTTTTATCTTGTGAGTGAACGAGTTAGATGCAGACTGATTTAGAATAGTTTACGGTACATCATTCTTTCATAAGATAGAAAATCATTCGGGTTGGTATCGGAAAATTGATGCAATTCTTAAACATTTTCCATCTGGACAGCATGCATGGACGCTATTAAATCACAGCCAAAGTTAGGTTTTACTCCAGAAGGGGTATTTGGAAATGGAATCCATGTGTGTCTGTCTATTGTTATAATATCTAAGCCTTTCACCAGTCACGTCATTTACATGGGAAATATCTGCGTGATTAGGCGTAAAGATCTGGTGCATTTAATTTGATGTAAAGACATAATTATTTTAAAAAAAAACAGAAACTATAAAACCACTCATGAATAATCATCAAAACGAACAAGCTATGTTGTACATTGCAATACCGCAAATAAAACAGAACTTTATGAATTAACGACAGTATGTTTTAAACTGTTCTAGAGCAAAACAGGGCAATTCTCTAAAAAAGACATTACGAAAATTTCATGAAAAGAAAAGTCTACGATTATTCCGCCAAGACTAATAGTTGTATCGGTATGTGAGACCAAAGCCGATTGAATGCTTTACATTCCGTGTTTAGAGTCTATTTACATGACTGCTGAGTTTGGTGAAGAGTAATCGCCCCTGTAAACTGAGGATCCTTTTGATGGTCTCCAAAGTCAATAAAGATATTTTGATAGACTTCTGAAAAAGGTGCGCACCATAATTGGGTTAAAACTTGGTCAATTTTACATCAAACGATGGCATTAACTGCCCTAAAATGTACCCGTTGTCTCTTTGTTACTTAAAATATGAAATTCGTGGAATTGTAGAAAGAAATATTATGAAGATTGTAAACTACTTTTATTTTTCTAATAAAAGTTTAAAATCGACCGACGAGTGTACTTTTATTGCGTAATCATTTGAATTAACTGTTTTTTGTTGTTGTTTTTTTTCATTTCTTTAAAAGTTTTCCGGATGCAATGGGTTCAGTGGGTGGAGTGAAAACATGAATAGACCATCCTGGGTTGATATTTAAAAAACTTAATTGTGAGAAGTGGCCACGTATTAATTTACTCGTGGTGCTTTTGGTTCGGTATTAATAAAATGTGATCGTCCGAGACAGACTACCTTAGACCATCCGTTCTGAGGCTGTGTAGCAACACCTTTATCCTGGGACCCGCGACGTAACTTATTACCCTTTGTGAGAAATCTCGTGAAAGTATTTTCTGGTTTTATTTTGCGGCGCTTCACCTTTCTTCTTTTATCGGCATTTAATAATTTTTTCATAAGAAATAAACGGTTCTTTTATGGTCCGCACACAAATAACCATAACATTGCGACTTTATGTAGTTCTTTAAGGCCATTATAAAAAATGCAGACAATAAACAATATGCCTGCACAGCAGCTGTTAACTGATTATAAGGGAACAGGGCAGAACCTTCATTTTTAACTGTAGATAATAAATTAACAGTTTATAATCTTCGTTACTTTCTCGGGAGTCAACTTTCAAATAAAATTCAATTAAGGAGTAGTGAAGATAACAACCTTGAAATACAATCAAGTTAAAGAGAAAGAAAGATACCAACCCTGAAAAAAATTCGATATAAAATTCAAACAAAGAGTAATGAAGATACCAAACCTGAAAATAAATTTCAAATAAAGAGTATTAAAGATCTGCTGTAATTACTTTTGCAACACCACGCCTCTCCCACCCCCACCCCCCTTCCCTCACACGAGTCAACTTCACTTAGTTACATTTTGAATGTTTTGTTGTTGTTTTTTTGTTTTGTTTTTTGTTGCAAAAACACGTAAGAGCGCTCAGAATTAACAATTCTATTGCATCACCAAAACATTGTTCTTTTCCACAGCCCCAAACTAGGTACAATTAGAGATTTATGTTGGCCATTCCTCTTGACAGGCCAAACTTTAGGGAGGAATCGAAGTTTTGTTTACCGCAAGGAAAGGTAACTCGACCAGGCGAGAATTTCAAAGTGCTCTGGCAAAGTAATACATTGTCTGCGACCTACAGGACGATAGCGAATAACGTGATCACGACTTAGAGACAGCGCTTTTTCTGATGGTCCATTGGCTCCGCTAGTCTAGGATGGATCTATGATTATTTGCCGGAGCAGAGTTCCATTACGTATCGTCTTCGCAAAACCTTGGATGAGTTGGGTGCATGTTGGGGGCCTGTGAGGCCTGCTTGCTTCCACAGGACAGTCTAGACCGCTCAGTTTTACGACTTGTGAACCCCCATTGAAAGTGCCGACGAAGTCTCGCATGTTCTGTCCTGTTTAAGCGGTGACCTCAGACATGGCCGTAGACATCTAGTTCTAGCTATACAATCTCAAGACAGGCCTTGACAGGACAGCGCGTACAGCGACCACGAAGACGGTAGGTGCGGGGTTCGCACGGGGACACAGGATAGCTCTAGCCTAGAACTACAGAAACAAAACCGAACAGAAGACTAGGGGTTGCGTCATCCGTCATTGCTGAATAGCCATTCGCATGGAGTGTATGGCTAAAGGCAGGGTCTGTATGGCTGAAGGCAGGGTCTGTATGGCTGAAGGCAGGGTCTGTATGGCTGAAGGCAGGGTCTGTGTGGCTAAAGGCAGGGTCTGTATGGCTGACGGCAGGATTTGTATGGCTAAAGGCAGGGTCTGTATGGCTAAAGGCAGGGTCTGTATGGCTGAAGGCAGGGTCTGTATGGCTGAAGCCAGGGTCTGTGTGGCTAAAGGCAGGATCTGTATGGCTGAAGAGGCAGGATCTGTATGACTGAGGGCAGGGTGTGTATGGCTAAAGGCAGGGTCTGTATGGCTAAAGGCAGGGTCTGTATGGCTGAAGGCAGGGTCTGTATGGCTGAAGGCAGGGTCTGTATGGATGAAGGCAGGGTCTGTGTGGCTAAAGGCAGGGTCTGTATGGCTGGAGGCAGGGTGTGTATGGCTGAACCAGGGTCTGTATGGCTGAAGGCAGGGTCTGTATGGCTGAAGGCAGGGTCTGTGTGGCTGAAGGCAGGATCTGTATGACTGAGGGCAGGGTCTGTATGACTGAGGGCAGGGTCTGTGTGGCTGAAGGGAGAAGGAGGACAAGGAGAAGGATATGGAGAAGGAGAAGGAGAGGAAGAAGGAGAAGCAGAAGGAGAAGGGGAAGGAGAGGGAGAAGGAAAGAAGAAGGAGATGGAGAGGGAGATGGAAAAGGAGGCGGAGAAGGACAGGGAAAAGGAGAGGGAGACGGAGAAGGAGAAGAAGGAAAAGGAGAAGGATTAGGAGAAGCAGTGTGAGAAGAAGGAGAAGGAGTCGGAGAAGGCAAAGGAAAAGGAGAAGGGGGGAAAGGGAAAGGGATAGGAAAAAAGTAAGGAGAACAAAATGGGGTGAAGGAATGAGGATGATTAGGTGGAAAAGGAAAATGGAGAAGAGAAGAAGCTTGCGGCGGAGAAGAAAAAAGCTGGTGAAAACGCAAATTAACATGAAGAAAATAGCCAAGAAAAAATACATAGCGTAGTTGTAGATACAACTCTCTCAAGAGCAATGGGTCTTTAATAAGCTTAATAACAGCAGTCGTGGATGTTGCCAAATTTAAATAAACTTAAGCCCAGACTGTTGTTTTAACATTTCGTCAATAATTAGGTGGATTTATACCCTTTTAAACCAGGCAGATTGGGAACTCTCGCTGCTGTGGCTTACAGCCTTACACCCCCCATTATACGATGTAGACGTCACTTTTCTAGTCAACCCTTTTGACAGTTTATAAACACAATGGCTCAGTGCCAAAGTTAATGTAAACCATGGTAATCCCGAGTAAATATACGACAATTTTTGCCAGCTGAAAAGAAGAAGTTTAGATAGAATGAAATAGTTTTTGTGTCTATGAAAAATGTATTGTGTCTCGGTTGACTTATCATTGTAAAGGTATGCATGCACATGTCAGTGTGTCATACTTAACGGTTTTACAAGCTTTGACCTATTTTTTCCTATCAGCTTTTTCTCAAAGAAATCATTGCATTTTAGACATTATGTTTTTTGAAGAGTGATATAGACCTACAGTTCTACTTTATTTTTTTCCTTCCTATTTGTGTGCAAATAATTGATGATTACATGTTGGTCGCAGAATAACGCGTCTGGCAAACTGGGGCGGATTCTGGGATAGATTCTCACTTCCTCCAATCTCAGTAAAAGCGCCATCACACGAACGGGTGGCTTAGAGCACAACACTATTTGAGACTGAGAGTTTGTGTTGGACTTTTCCACCGTTTTCCTATTGCCCTGTGCAGCTGCCCAAGGTAAGCAAGGAGCCTCCGCCACACGCTATCTCCCCCCGCAGCACCGTGTGTGGGGTTCGATTCTGACACAGCTTATTAACAAGGTGGGCGGAGTGTTCGGCTCAACTTTCCTGTTTTTATTTGAGGGACGAAATGCGACGAATAAAAGGTGCCATAACACTGAAATTGTCCTACAAGTGTAAAACTCAGCGGGAGGTTATATCAACATGCATGTAGCCCGGCCATCATGCGCCTACCCCAGTTCCCCTCCCACTCTCTACTGCACTGCTTACCGCTGTTCTCTATGCTGTTCCCGTACCGCCAACAGAACAAGGTGGGGAACTGGGCTGTAGGATGCCGCAACTAAGCCCCCCCGAGACACGCAACATCCCCCGCGACAAAAACATGATCTGGGGGTTTGAGAGGAACAACACTTGATACGTTTTCAGAAAAAATACAGAAAATCAACCAAGGAGGTGTTATTTTGCCACGCTGCTTAAAAACATGTTTATCTTGTAAAGTCGGTGTAAACCCCCGTGAACAAGTTTATTGAAAACTAGTCCGCTTATTTGTATAGACCCTCGGAGCAACATCTCAGACAGTCGGGCGAGTATGTGGGGAAAAGCATAGTGATTGAGGTGAGCAAAACCGGGGATCCCCGTTGGGCGTCTGTTGGAAACCACGGTATGATTGCGTTAGGGGCTACACAAAAGTAGACATAGTAACATGGGCCGATATTACACTTTTCTCTACCGGGGATGGAACGTGATATTCTAGAAACATTAAAACAATTTTTTTTCCTATTCTCATTTGCTGCAAGTTAAGTTTTTTGTATTATTTATTTGCTGTAACTCTTATCTTGTTAATATCTATTTCGTGTAATTACATTTCATGCACCAAAAATTGAATATAACTCCCACCAGTATTGCTGCACATTCAGAGTTTTAACGAAGTTGTGGCGTTTTGTAACAGTGATATTTTCTTTATTGAATACAGTGCCCCAGTACACATTTATTCCGGGTAAACAAAATAATGACATAACATTGTTGAAAAAGACCAAATTAAGATAAACATTCATTTTAAACCCTTAAAGATACATTTTCTTAGTCGCCCGAGAGGAAAACATTAGTTTTACGTAATGTGCCAATTGAAAAAAAATGCTCTCAATTTACACGGGAAGATGTCTTTTTTTTTCTTCAAATCAAAGTAGAGTTTTGATTACATGTACCGTGTTGAAGAACGCTAAGTAGTAACAAAACGCATCCAAGTGAGAAGTAAAGCAAACAGTGGATAAAATTATGGAATGTCTGTGTTCCAGTTCTCACCTTTTCGTCTACGTGTGCATGCTAAAAGTCTCTAAAACTAAAAAAAAAAAAGTATGTCGCCGTTTATTTAGTAGGGGCAGGCAGAATAAAGTTCGCTAATTTTTAGTTAGAGTCAAGATACCGACTCTAATTACAGGCCAAAATCTGAGTGTCAGGACTTCAAAATATGCTCATTGTTTTCTTACTTCAGTGTTAAAGATGTGTAGGCTCGCGACCAAGCTGCTGAGACATGAGAAACAAAATACAAGAACTGCTTTAACTTCATTGTATTATCCTAAGCTCAGAGAGTATTTTTTGTTTGTTTGAGAACATAGCTTGAAGCTCGTGCTAGAGTGCGTGGCCTCCTACATGTACCGAAAGGGCAAAGGGAGCTTTTTTTGCCAGTGGCAGCAAGAGCGATGTGTGGAGGTTTTATTAGCAATGTTTATTTGTCTACATCACAACAGCAGTGTTGCGAGAAGGGAGATAAGCTCTACTGTTACATGATGTGGACCGCATCCAACATGCTTGTTATACAATGTAACAGTGCATTCTCTCCTAAAGCTTCCGTACTCTTTTTATATTATGTTCTATCTATTGCTTTGGACATCTAGTTTATAGTACATAATTCTTATAAATTGTTTCCCCTACTAACATACTCGATCCTTTCCGCTCGTCTCCGAAATAAGCCATACTTCAGGAATAAAATGAATGTTAACACCCAGTTTCCACTTAAAGATTGTTTTAGTTTTCGTTTTTGTTTTTAATTTTTTTTCTTTTTTTTTTTGCTTTAATCATAAATCTTAATATATCATTTTTGAAAAAGAATATTACTTTAATTGTTTGTTAGTAAGGGTTCGATTTGGCGTCTTCATTCCTTGCCATTTTGCTGGTGCATATGCTGGTAGTTGTTATTCCTTCACCCCTCGAAAAGGCTGGTTGTCATTAGAGTAGATTCGATACATTTAAGGTGAGAAAATGATCGCAAACATTTATTTTTTGGCGATGCAGCTCCTGTGCGATCATTAGAAAATAAAAACAATCAGCGTGATTTTACAATGCCACTTGTTCATCTAAATATCTTTCGAATCGATACCATCTACTATCAAATAAATTTATATCCAACACAGTAGGAAAAATAACATTGTTGTAAACTTATTTTACTACATTTTCTAAACAAACCCTCTAAAACTAGGATATTGCAAACAATATCTGTTTCACCATGGACATAAATAAAGTTTACACAACTAAATCTTTCAGGTTTCTAAGGTTTCGGATAATTGTTTACATGTCAAAAAGTACGCCGTAACTATTGTACATCGTGAAAAAGACAGTCACTATGTTTGTGTGTGTGTGTGTGTGTGTGTTGTAAGAGAGATAGAGAGAGAAAGAAAGAGAGAGAGAGAGTTAGGGATATGGAGATTCAGAGAGAGGGAGAGGGAGAGGGAGAGAGCAATAAAGAGGCAGAGACAGATAGGCAGAAAGTCTCCGACAGTGACTTCTCCGGCCTACAAAGTGATATGATGCGAGCGGCAGAAAGTAACGCGATACCGACAACTGACAAACCTTTCAAACAAACCTTTCAACGGCCATTTTTTACCTCTGTCACTTAGAGAGCAGGGCAGCTTCTGGTCCGCCTCTCCAAGTCTCCCCCATTCATTCTTTCCGTGTCAAGCTGACAACACCCAGAGCAGATATAGTTGCTATGTTTAGACTTTGTGAACATAGAAACACACCCAGCAATCCTCCGTAGTGCCTGCTTATAGAGAACCGCCCACCTAAAGACACATGAAATTATAGATTTAATTATATAGGTAAATATATGTAAAAGCGCATACACATATTTTTTCGCAAAAGGTTGGTAGCCCCCCAAATTTCTTCCTGGACTTGACTTTTCTTGCGTGCCTGGTCCACCGATGAGTCTGCGGAGTTTTTGTTGACACGGTCCCGTGGTGGTGTCCACAGGGATTACTGAGGCCTCTAAACCTCAGGGACAGGCCCAACAGGAGACCACATGACCTGCCCACAGAGATGGGAATTCCCCAAAATTATGTCGAGGTTTGCGCACCAAGAGGCGCATTCCTGCCACAGGTGGCCGCACGCCGCTCATTCTCAATAGCTGGGTTGGAATTTCGCGGAGTTAAATATTCACCACTGGTAATTAATTTTGAGACAAGGAAAGAACAGAAAACAGTTTTTCGATATAGTTGGCTAAGATTTCCGATTTTCAACTCTGCAACAGGGTCCGGCATTTTCAAATTCATGAAGGAGGCAGATAGATACCAAGAGAGATGTAATTTTGAATTATGATACTCATACCACAATATAAATGAAATGAAAAGGAGGCTTGACAGATGGGTTGTAAATACAACATCACAGCAGCTTACAACTCGACATAAGTGTTCTTATTTCCATATCTTACAACTCGACGTAAGTCTTCTTATTTCCATATCTTACAACTCGACGGAAGTCTTCTTATTTCCATATCTTACAACTCGACCTAAGCTTCTTATTTCCATATCTTACAACTCGCCGTAAGTCTTCTTATTTCCATATCTTACAGCTCGCCGTAAGTCTTCTTATTTCCCTATCTTACAGCTCGCCGTAAGTCTTCTTATTTCCATATCTTACAACTCGCCGTAAGTCTTCTTATTTCCATATCTTACAACTCGCCGTAAGCCTTCTTATTTCCATATCTTACAACTCGCCGTAAGTCTTCTTATTTCCACATCTTACAACTCGACGTAAGCCTTCTTATTTCCATATCTTACAACTCGACGTAAGCCTTCTTATTTCCATATCTTACAACTCGTCGTAAGCCTTCTTATTTCCATATCTTACAACTCGACGTAAGTCTTCTTATTTCCATATCTTACAACTCGCCGTAAGTCTTCTTATTTCCATATCTTACAACTCGCCGTAAGTCTTCTTATTTCCATATCTTACAACTCGTCGTAAGCCTTCTTATTTCCATATTCTTACAACTCGATGTAAGCCTTCTTGTTTCCATATTCTTACTGCTACTCGATGTAAGCCTTCTTATTCTAATATTATTCTTGCTACTCGATGTAAGCCTTCTTATTCTAATATTATTCTTGCTACTCGATGTAAGCCTTCTTATTCTAATATTATTCTTGCTACTCGATGTAAGCCTTCTTATTCTAATATTATTCTTGCTACTCGATGTAAGCCTTCTTATTCTAATATTATTCTTGCTACTCGATGTAAGCCTTCTTATTCTAATATTTATTCTTACAACTCGATGTGAGCCTTCTTATTATAATATTCTTACCACTCTATACAAGTCTTTTTATTCTGATATTATTCCTACGACTCGATGTAAGCCTTCTTATTCTAATAATTATTCTTACAACTCGATGTGAGCCTTCTTATTATAATATTCTTACCACTCTATACAAGTCTTTTTATTCTGATATTATTCCTACGACTCGATGTAAGCCTTCTTATTCTAATAATTATTCTTACAACTCGATGTGAGCCTTCTTATTATAATATTCTTACCACTCTATACAAGTCTTTTTATTCTGATATTATTCCTACGACTCGATGTAAGCCTTCTTATTCTAATAATTATTCTTACAACTCGATGTGAGCCTTCTTATTATAATATTCTTACCACTCTATACAAGTCTTTTTATTCTGATATTATTCCTACGACTCGATGTAAGCCTTCTTATTCTAATAATTATTCTTACAACTCGATGTGAGCCTTCTTATTATAATATTCTTACCACTCTATACAAGTCTTTTTATTCTGATATTATTCCTACGACTCGATGTAAGCCTTCTTATTCTAATAATTATTCTTACAACTCGATGTGAGCCTTCTTATTATAATATTCTTACCACTCTATACAAGTCTTTTTATTCTGATATTATTCCTACGACTCGATGTAAGCCTTCTTATTCTAATAATTATTCTTACAACTCGATGTGAGCCTTCTTATTATAATATTCTTACCACTCTATACAAGTCTTTTTATTCTGATATTATTCCTACGACTCGATGTAAGCCTTCTTATTCTAATAATTATTCTTACAACTCGATGTGAGCCTTCTTATTATAATATTCTTACCACTCTATACAAGTCTTTTTATTCTGATATTATTCCTACGACTCGATGTAAGCCTTCTTATTCTAATAATTATTCTTACAACTCGATGTGAGCCTTCTTATTATAATATTCTTACCACTCTATACAAGTCTTTTTATTCTGATATTATTCCTACGACTCGATGTAAGCCTTCTTATTCTAATAATTATTCTTACAACTCGATGTGAGCCTTCTTATTATAATATTCTTACCACTCTATACAAGTCTTTTTATTCTGATATTATTCCTACGACTCGATGTAAGCCTTCTTATTCTAATAATTATTCTTACAACTCGATGTGAGCCTTCTTATTATAATATTCTTACCACTCTATACAAGTCTTTTTATTCTGATATTATTCCTACGACTCGATGTAAGCCTTCTTATTCTAATAATTATTCTTACAACTCGATGTGAGCCTTCTTATTATAATATTCTTACCACTCTATACAAGTCTTTTTATTCTGATATTATTCCTACGACTCGATGTAAGCCTTCTTATTCTAATAATTATTCTTACAACTCGATGTGAGCCTTCTTATTATAATATTCTTACCACTCTATACAAGTCTTTTTATTCTGATATTATTCCTACGACTCGATGTAAGCCTTCTTATTCTAATAATTATTCTTACAACTCGATGTGAGCCTTCTTATTATAATATTCTTACCACTCTATACAAGTCTTTTTATTCTGATATTATTCCTACGACTCGATGTAAGCCTTCTTATTCTAATAATTATTCTTACAACTCGATGTGAGCCTTCTTATTATAATATTCTTACCACTCTATACAAGTCTTTTTATTCTGATATTATTCCTACGACTCGATGTAAGCCTTCTTATTCTAATAATTATTCTTACAACTCGATGTGAGCCTTCTTATTATAATATTCTTACCACTCTATACAAGTCTTTTTATTCTGATATTATTCCTACGACTCGATGTAAGCCTTCTTATTCTAATAATTATTCTTACAACTCGATGTGAGCCTTCTTATTATAATATTCTTACCACTCTATACAAGTCTTTTTATTCTGATATTATTCCTACGACTCGATGTAAGCCTTCTTATTCTAATAATTATTCTTACAACTCGATGTGAGCCTTCTTATTATAATATTCTTACCACTCTATACAAGTCTTTTTATTCTGATATTATTCCTACGACTCGATGTAAGCCTTCTTATTCTAATAATTATTCTTACAACTCGATGTGAGCCTTCTTATTATAATATTCTTACCACTCTATACAAGTCTTTTTATTCTGATATTATTCCTACGACTCGATGTAAGCCTTCTTATTCTAATAATTATTCTTACAACTCGATGTGAGCCTTCTTATTATAATATTCTTACCACTCTATACAAGTCTTTTTATTCTGATATTATTCCTACGACTCGATGTAAGCCTTCTTATTCTAATAATTATTCTTACAACTCGATGTGAGCCTTCTTATTATAATATTCTTACCACTCTATACAAGTCTTTTTATTCTGATATTATTCCTACGACTCGATGTAAGCCTTCTTATTCTAATAATTATTCTTACAACTCGATGTGAGCCTTCTTATTATAATATTCTTACCACTCTATACAAGTCTTTTTATTCTGATATTATTCCTACGACTCGATGTAAGCCTTCTTATTCTAATAATTATTCTTACAACTCGATGTGAGCCTTCTTATTATAATATTCTTACCACTCTATACAAGTCTTTTTATTCTGATATTATTCCTACGACTCGATGTAAGCCTTCTTATTCTAATAATTATTCTTACAACTCGATGTGAGCCTTCTTATTATAATATTCTTACCACTCTATACAAGTCTTTTTATTCTGATATTATTCCTACGACTCGATGTAAGCCTTCTTATTCTAATAATTATTCTTACAACTCGATGTGAGCCTTCTTATTATAATATTCTTACCACTCTATACAAGTCTTTTTATTCTGATATTATTCCTACGACTCGATGTAAGCCTTCTTATTCTAATAATTATTCTTACAACTCGATGTGAGCCTTCTTATTATAATATTCTTACCACTCTATACAAGTCTTTTTATTCTGATATTATTCCTACGACTCGATGTAAGCCTTCTTATTCTAATAATTATTCTTACAACTCGATGTGAGCCTTCTTATTATAATATTCTTACCACTCTATACAAGTCTTTTTATTCTGATATTATTCCTACGACTCGATGTAAGCCTTCTTATTCTAATAATTATTCTTACAACTCGATGTGAGCCTTCTTATTATAATATTCTTACCACTCTATACAAGTCTTTTTATTCTGATATTATTCCTACGACTCGATGTAAGCCTTCTTATTCTAATAATTATTCTTACAACTCGATGTGAGCCTTCTTATTATAATATTCTTACCACTCTATACAAGTCTTTTTATTCTGATATTATTCCTACGACTCGATGTAAGCCTTCTTATTCTAATAATTATTCTTACAACTCGATGTGAGCCTTCTTATTATAATATTCTTACCACTCTATACAAGTCTTTTTATTCTGATATTATTCCTACGACTCGATGTAAGCCTTCTTATTCTAATAATTATTCTTACAACTCGATGTGAGCCTTCTTATTATAATATTCTTACCACTCTATACAAGTCTTTTTATTCTGATATTATTCCTACGACTCGATGTAAGCCTTCTTATTCTAATAATTATTCTTACAACTCGATGTGAGCCTTCTTATTATAATATTCTTACCACTCTATACAAGTCTTTTTATTCTGATATTATTCCTACGACTCGATGTAAGCCTTCTTATTCTAATAATTATTCTTACAACTCGATGTGAGCCTTCTTATTATAATATTCTTACCACTCTATACAAGTCTTTTTATTCTGATATTATTCCTACGACTCGATGTAAGCCTTCTTATTCTAATAATTATTCTTACAACTCGATGTGAGCCTTCTTATTATAATATTCTTACCACTCTATACAAGTCTTTTTATTCTGATATTATTCCTACGACTCGATGTAAGCCTTCTTATTCTAATAATTATTCTTACAACTCGATGTGAGCCTTCTTATTATAATATTCTTACCACTCTATACAAGTCTTTTTATTCTGATATTATTCCTACGACTCGATGTAAGCCTTCTTATTCTAATAATTATTCTTACAACTCGATGTGAGCCTTCTTATTATAATATTCTTACCACTCTATACAAGTCTTTTTATTCTGATATTATTCCTACGACTCGATGTAAGCCTTCTTATTCTAATAATTATTCTTACAACTCGATGTGAGCCTTCTTATTATAATATTCTTACCACTCTATACAAGTCTTTTTATTCTGATATTATTCCTACGACTCGATGTAAGCCTTCTTATTCTAATAATTATTCTTACAACTCGATGTGAGCCTTCTTATTATAATATTCTTACCACTCTATACAAGTCTTTTTATTCTGATATTATTCCTACGACTCGATGTAAGCCTTCTTATTCTAATAATTATTCTTACAACTCGATGTGAGCCTTCTTATTATAATATTCTTACCACTCTATACAAGTCTTTTTATTCTGATATTATTCCTACGACTCGATGTAAGCCTTCTTATTCTAATAATTATTCTTACAACTCGATGTGAGCCTTCTTATTATAATATTCTTACCACTCTATACAAGTCTTTTTATTCTGATATTATTCCTACGACTCGATGTAAGCCTTCTTATTCTAATAATTATTCTTACAACTCGATGTGAGCCTTCTTATTATAATATTCTTACCACTCTATACAAGTCTTTTTATTCTGATATTATTCCTACGACTCGATGTAAGCCTTCTTATTCTAATAATTATTCTTACAACTCGATGTGAGCCTTCTTATTATAATATTCTTACCACTCTATACAAGTCTTTTTATTCTGATATTATTCCTACGACTCGATGTAAGCCTTCTTATTCTAATAATTATTCTTACAACTCGATGTGAGCCTTCTTATTATAATATTCTTACCACTCTATACAAGTCTTTTTATTCTGATATTATTCCTACGACTCGATGTAAGCCTTCTTATTCTAATAATTATTCTTACAACTCGATGTGAGCCTTCTTATTATAATATTCTTACCACTCTATACAAGTCTTTTTATTCTGATATTATTCCTACGACTCGATGTAAGCCTTCTTATTCTAATAATTATTCTTACAACTCGATGTGAGCCTTCTTATTATAATATTCTTACCACTCTATACAAGTCTTTTTATTCTGATATTATTCCTACGACTCGATGTAAGCCTTCTTATTCTAATAATTATTCTTACAACTCGATGTGAGCCTTCTTATTATAATATTCTTACCACTCTATACAAGTCTTTTTATTCTGATATTATTCCTACGACTCGATGTAAGCCTTCTTATTCTAATAATTATTCTTACAACTCGATGTGAGCCTTCTTATTATAATATTCTTACCACTCTATACAAGTCTTTTTATTCTGATATTATTCCTACGACTCGATGTAAGCCTTCTTATTCTAATAATTATTCTTACAACTCGATGTGAGCCTTCTTATTATAATATTCAAAAAGAGAGAGAGAGAGAGAGAGAGAGAGAGAGAGAGAGAGAGGGAGGGAGGAGAGAGAGAGAAAGAGAGGGGGGAGAGAGTGAGGGAGAGAGAGAGAGAGAGGGGGGGAGAGTGAGGGAGAGAGAGAGTGAGAGAGAGGGAGAGAGAGACGGAGAGAGATAGGAAGAAAGACTGTCTAATTATAAAATCTGATGTTTGTAATTTTTCTCAACAAACGAACACTGGATCCAAAATATCTGAATGGTAAATCAAATTTAGTGTGTATAAGTTGCTTAGCATTAACTTTCTACGTATAATAAATTATGACAATAATTGACAGGACACAAGCATTACCAAATTTTGTGTAAATAGGTGTGACATAATGAACATATTTTTTGTTAGTGTGCATACGTCAGGTAACTTTGGTTAAGGCTTAAAGAAAAAAAAATAGAATGGAAATGAAATTTGTAAAGTTCATATCTGATTGTGACTAACTTAAGTCATTTGAATTTCCAGATTTTACAACTTGAATAGTTCTACTTTGTGAACTATTGAT
>RQTK01000805.1:238152-239373 GCA_003991915.1 Elysia chlorotica | reverse complement strand
AGTAGTAGTAGTAGTAGTAGTAGTAGTAGTAGTAGTAGTAGTAGTAGTAGTAGTAGTAGTAGTAGTAGTAGTAGTAGTAGTAGTAGTAGTAGTAGTAGTAGTAGTAGTAGTAGTAGCAGTAGTAGTAGTTTTGAGAAACGTAGGTACCGGTATTGTAATTTGATGGAACAGGAATAGGGTAGGTATTTTTCTCATGCGCGTCGAACATGTTAGTGTGGATAAGGGAAAATATAAATCTTGAATGTGTTTTTAGCATGTTGCCATGGAAGGGGAAGGGTTGTTTTGTCTTGAACGTGTACATTTGTTGATGACTTTTACATCGTGTTTGTGCTTCTGCGAAACTTCATAATCCTGTGGTCCCTTCTCCAGACGTATAGCTCTTCTACACACTGAGGCGACATGTGTGCCTGCTTGAAATAATGCCTTAATATACATGTAAAGTCATATTATTATTTAAAAATAAATGATTCTATTTTCAATAAACTAACTAAAAAGTCCATTAAAAATTAAGGGGGAAAGATTAACCAAAATACTCATTTATTTCTTATTTCATTTATCTTTTTATTGAGTTATTTCTACAAAAAATATTTTTTAAATATAAGTAGTCGTATATGATTTATCAACACCTTTGAAACAATGGCAAACCAAACATTACAATGGTCGGTGTGGCAAGTGACTGATGACTCTTAGAATCTAAGCTTAGATCTAGATCAAGTCTTCAACTAGATAATTATATCTAAATACTGTCAACACTTCGTATTGGTGATTTGCGTCGAACCGTCCCCAACACGACGACCACCATTCCAACAAGAATTTTAGAAATCTTCGATAAATTTCGTCGGTTTCAAGATCTAGATCCTGATCCTGAAGATCTTTCACCATCAAACTTTCCCCTTTGGAACAAGTCTAGAAAAGTGTAAGGTAGATCTAGATCTACTAATGTATTCCTGATCTAAATATCTAGAGCCATTTATACATGCACTGTGCAAGCGGCTAGCCGCTAAGCCCTTTGGCTAAGGAGGAATGTGTTGACACTGTCAGTGACGGCCTAAAAAAAAAAGAAGGAAGAATGAAAGGAAGGAATTTAAAGCAAGAGAGAGTCTTAACTGGTTTGAGGTACCATCATGGCTTGTTGTGTGTGTGTTTATGTGTATAGTGCACACACTCGAGGTAGACTGCTTTCTCTAGCTAGTCATAGCAAGTAGACAACTAGGTATGGTG
>RQTK01000805.1:218152-233152 GCA_003991915.1 Elysia chlorotica | reverse complement strand
ATGGACGGACCCCAAGACTGACGTCTGAGAATTTTATGTGTTGCCACACACGAGACAGGGCGGGGATACCAAGACTCCTGTCTCAGCCGATCACGTTTAAACTGACACGGACCCAACCAGTTTGGAGCGAAATTGCCAGGACTCAAACCATAAACCTTTTGCGTCAGAAGCAGATGTTTTACCCCAGGGCCACCTGGATAGTAATATAGACTTGATTATATGATTTAATATGCTACACCCCCTGACTTGAAATATTAAGGAACATAATATAGACTATTATATAGACTTGCTTGTATGATTTAGTATGCTACACCCCCTGACTTGAAATATTAAGGAACATAATATAGACTATTATATAGACTTGCTTGTATGATTTAGTATGCTACACCCATTAATGCGAAATATTAAGGAACATAATATAGACTATTATATAGACTTGCTTGTATGATTTAGTATGCTACACCCCCTGACTTGAAATATTAAGGAACATAATATAGACTATTATATAGACTTGCTTGTATGATTTAGTATGCTACACCCCCTGACTTGAAATATTAAGGAACATAATATAGACTAAAATAGTTTGGTAAAAAAAATATCCAGTTCGCATCACTGTTGTATAATTTATGGTAATTTTTTTCGCTAGGAGAAAAAGAAAGCCTTAGGCATAGCCCCTCAGTCATAGTAATGTGACACTGCGCCACCCCCATCCTGGTTTTCTGTGATCAAGGATGCTAATATTCCCTAAATAAACGGATTGTCTGGGTTTTTTTTAAGATAGTAAGTTAGAGTTCAGTAAAGTTATGTCGAGGCGTTATGCTTTGTAATCCTGCCATCCCCCTACGGGCAAGAGGTTTGATAAAAGCATAATGACCTATTGGGCATCACTACGTGTGAAATTAATAATAATAACAATAAACTGCATTTATATTGTGCCTTCTGTGAACGTTCATGTTCAATGCGTTTATTGATTTCCGTTGTCACAATCACAAAAGAAAAAACATAACTGTAAAGTGTTACAATGATTGTCAGGGTTAAGATGTGTTTTCGCTTTCTTTGATTATTCTTTTTGTTGTGTATGTGTTTTCACTTTCTTTGATTATTCTTTTTATTGTGTGTGTGTGTGTTTTCGCTTTCTTTGATTATTCTTTTTATTGTGTGTGTGTGTGTGTTTTCCCCCAAGTCTGACGCCCGGATGGTCTACATCGAGGAGGAGAACCAGAAGGAGGAGGACTGCTACTACCTGTTTGAGCTGAAGCATGAGGCGGTGTGTCCGAACCCAACCAGCGGGGGGCTCAGCGTGGGCTCTATCCTCCTCATCGTGTGAGTCCATAACACCTAGAAACTTAACTAGACTCTCTGGATTTAAAAGAGTCGCTAGATTTGAGGTCTGATATTTTAACCTAGACCCTCTCGGTCTGAAAGATATTCATAACGATTTTTTTTTTTTCATGTTCAAATTTTATTGGCATAAGCATAATGTTTGTTCCATTGCCAAATTTTTTAAGTAAAAATAATCAATTGGTTTTGTCTGAACCGTAACCACTTAATTGCGTAGGCGTAAAATTCGATCCCTATTTTTGAGGCAATAATACAAATTTTCATGTCCATTAATGTAAATGGCTGTCCGTTTTCATTCACTGGTTTAAATCACATTTGACTCTGCCACTTTCAGAACATAATTTTATTGGAGTTTAATTATAATGATATATGTCAGATTTCATGCTCTATGGGTACATCATTTCTAAAAATATACATGAGCACTCAATTGTTGAAAATGTAGCTTTGCATTCATGTTTGTGAGTTTCGCCAGCGTCAAAACATAGTTTGGGCCCAGCAAAGTTGGTACGACTAGAATTATTATAATTATTTTAAAGATATTCAATTTTTGGCTTCATCCACAGGTTTTTCTCCGTGGCATCTGTATACCTGTTTGTTGGTTTCCTCTACTCCCGATTTGTTCTCGGAGCAAAGGGCATGGAGCAAATTCCAAACTACGAGTTCTGGAAAGATTTCGGAAACTTGCAAGCTGTAGGGATTATTTTGTTGTTGTTTTAAACCTAGGTTTCAATGATGTGAAATTCAAAATCTAATGGCCAAATTTGAAATTGTTTTAATTTTTTTTTTGTAATGTTAAAGTCCCATGATGAGGCAAAAATGTTTGCCACATATGTCAAGTATGGTTGGGTCCTGCGTCAGTATAACTATAATGTTACAGAAGTTCTTGGTTTGCCTCTGTGTTGTAGCATATAAAATTTTCAGGCTTTAGTCTGGGGACCCGTCCAAAATTCACCATATATAACAGTATTGTCTATCATTCGTGGTTAGTGGTGACTCTTCACATGCTTCTGGGATCCATGTTGGTCCAAAAGATATGATTTTGGTAAAAATCTGAAAATATAGCAATTTCATGAGCATTGCTGGCAAAATCACTACGACTCTTTCAAGTCTTTTCTATATCTTGGTAGCCAGCAACAGCAATGTATTTTGTTTAAAAAATTTTTTTTTTCATTTACCTGACTCTTAAACTTTGTGATGTCCCAAACTCTGTGTCTCTGTCCCCAGGAGGGCTGTGACCTGGTGTGCCGCACGCGAGAGCCCCGTCGCGCCGGGGGGTTCCGGGGCATCGGAGACGATCAGCTAGACCGGTCGGACGACATGCCGGTGGTCCGGGACGAAAACCTTCTGCCAATGTAGACTGGCACTACACACGGTTTGACGGCACTGTGGCGTGTTCTGTTCTGTTTTATTTACTTTTATATTATTTGTCTTTCTAAACGTGTTCTGTTCTGTTTGATTTACTTTTATATTATTTGTCTTTCTAAACGTATGCTGGCGTAAGTCACATTGTTCTGAACTCAATACTAGTGTAAGGAAAATTTGCCCTGTGGCATTTGTGGTTTGTACTTCTAAACTTGTTTTAGCGTCAGCCACGTTGGTCTCTCTAAACAGGTAGAGTGGCCTCGGCTTAACAGTGGCTTTGTATTCATGAACTATTTCTTAGGACCTATTCCCTTTATTTTTACTTTACAATTATTGTTTAATATAAAGTTAGCGTAAAAAAAACTTTAGGCTGTCCCCTTGATATTTTCCTCTAGCTGATTTCTGTTATTTACAGCGATGACAGTTGTCCTTAAATTCACAGGTTTTAGGTAACTCGCCCATGCCCAGCTTTGTGGGGAAAAAAATAGTTATATGACTTTTGGATAAACTTATCCCCAAAGCTTTCAAAGAATTTATAAAATTAAATTCAAGCATTAAGAAAAGTTATAAGCAGCTGAGAATTATTCAAATCCATTTGTCCTTGAGTAAAATGGGAGTAAATCTAGAAGTATCCCACAAATGTTCGAACGTAACATCCAAATTTCGAAAAAAAAATGTTTTTCAATCCTTTCAGTCATTTTTCAAAACTTATTGAAGCCTCATGGTGTAATGTGGTATAGGCTAGCGCATGTTTAATATTACGACGTTGACGTATGGTGTATTGTTATTGTCTAATACGTCAGTGAACTCGGCTGTGCATGCTGTAATTCTAGCCAGTAGTGTAGAAAAAGCTTTTTCATTTTATACTTTTTAAGAAACTGCTGAGAGTGAATGAGGAATACCTGGGAACGGAATACTTCACGTACATTTTTTTATGTGCACCATAAATTAATACTCTGTATGTTTTCTTTTTTGCATTGTATTTTATAACTGATATTTAAAATGTTAGTTTTTTTGGGTTTTTTTTAAACAATGTGCTACAATGTAATAACATATGATTATGAATTGCGAAAAGAAAGACATTGAAGATTTGACTTATATCGTTCGCTGTTTGGCTGTACATGATTCATTGAAACTATAGTGGGTTGACCCATGACTAATCAAGTAGCCCCCTACTGCAAATCATGTGATTACTCAAATGGATCTTTGGTGTTTAGAAAACACTGTTGGCAACCACTCAATGTTTTTCATGTTTTTTAAGTCATGGTTAAACACAAATAATAGTTTCTGGGACCAAAAGCTGTGCGCTTGTAAGTTTTGCAGGTTGTGTGAATTGTACATATTTATAGGGAATGAGATTTCACCAAAAGTTTTTCCACTTTGTTTGAAAAACCGAGTCGTGTCTGTTGTGTTCAGGCTCTGAGAGCACTAGAAGTAGCAGCAGAAGTAGTAAGAGAAGTAAAGGTCTAGATCTATGCTCATAAGCAGCCAAGGCAATCCCGTATCCCAAGGTAGATGTTGATCCACTCAAGACAAAAGACACTCCAAGACTGACTAAATCTACAGCCCCTGAAACAACTCACATCACACATCTCTAGGCTAAGGCATCTAGGCAAGCCTACACAACTCACAACATACTCACCACAATACTCTTGACAAGGTTTGGTTAACTGATTGGGATTCCAGCATCAGGTAATAATAATAATACTATTGATAATAATAATAATAATAATAATACATGGCTTTTATATAGCGCAACACCCAAGACAATGCCTGGCTCAGTGCGCTTTACAAAGTGTTTAAAATGACAATGAACGTACATTTTATATATAAATATCATTATCGTAGTTATTATATAAATACAGATAATAAAGATCATCATTAAAAATAACGAACAATAATTAAATCTTAGCAACCATTTCTTTAAAATTACTATCAAAGTTAAAGATTTATTCAAGAGCCGATTTAAAAAAAAAAATGTATATACATGTATCATTTTGATATCAGTCTATGTCAAGCTTTAACAGGGCATTGCATCATAGCAATGTCTTTTAAGATCATTTGACATTAGTTAAAACTTGATGTTAGAGATCAGAAAGACCAAAGCTAAAGGCAAGAATATGTTATTCGATATTGTTGTATAGATTACAAAGCCTTCAACTTGGCAATTGTCAAAACTCGTAAATTTAAACACCAGCCAAGTTTCTCATATTTGATTATTGCAATCATAACATTTTTTATCGTTGACAAGAGATTTGGGTTTTGGCTATTTAAAAAGTTAATGCCGTTTTATCTTTGTAATACATGTCTTGGGTTGTATGTCTAATAATTGAATTCCATTATTATTTTTTATCCCTGTGGTTTAAATTTCCTCTCAGTCACACAGTGCTACACACACGTCTCAATATGATAGTGACAATCCTTCTCCTGTCTTTTCTTTGCGATTTGATTGCTGTATTTGTTTCCAAGAGCATATTTTCGGTTTTCTCATTTTATTGAACATAAGCTCTTTTTTGCTTCCACTGAAATCATCATTTTTTATGGTTGTTGCGTATTTGATTTTGTGATTGCTTCTCTCAATTTTGTTTTTGTAGCAAAACCTTTTTTCTTATAACGTTAATCGTGTCTTGCTATTACTATAAACATCTTGATGCCAATTTGCCATGACTTTTAAGCTCTAATGTTGTACATTAAGTGAGAAAAAGAGATCAATTGTTTGTGTGGAAAGTAATGACACTACTTTGCAACTGAACCAAATGAATTTTCAATTTTTTTTTTATGTTGCATTTATACGGTGAATACATGGCTGGTTTTTTTTTTTATGTTGTTGTTATTTTTTGTTTACTTTTAGTTTAATACATATTTTAAAGGTAATACACCAAGTTATAAAGAGGAAAATCATTTTGGAATTTTTTGTCCGTGGAGAGAACAAATATATTGAAAATGAAAATTTAAAGCATAATAATAATATTGATAATTTTTTTTTCATACACGTACATATTTTAGGACTCAAAATCTACCGATAAGTTTGAGGGATGTTTGTTATTTCTAAGAAAATTTTGTTTTTGTTGTTCATTTAGTAGTGAGGGTTTGCATTATGTTGAAATTGGTTTTGTCGCTAACTCTGAGAGTGAGAGTGACAATGTGAAAATATAAAATAATGTGCAATGATATCCTAGGTGATAAGTTTGATGTGACATTGAAAAATAAATTTTCCAAATTTTTGCTTTGTGAAACAAAATACATGTATTAAGCTATAGATACAGAGATGTATTGTTTTACCAGTTACATTCAGTAAATCACCTGGTATGTTTTCATTTACAGTGCACTCGTTAAATGTCTCATAGCCATGACGGACATACATTTTCACTCCTATAGTTATATTGTCCACGTGGGTTTATTTTCAACCATTTTTTTTTTCAGGCATTGCTTCTTTATTTTGGCTATTTAAAATTAAATTGGCTTTATTGTATTACATTTATTCTATCATGTCTACATTCCAGATATTTTAAATAGCTTTGACTAGATATAGCATTTTTTTTTTAAATAAAAAAAAAACCCACTGCATTCATTTAACTTTAATCATTCATGTAATTATCTTGTAATTTAATACGGACAGCAATGGTTATTAAACACAATGCTTTTATTGCTATTTTTAAATACTGAGATTAAGTAAAATAACCTCTGTGGCCTTTCACTACATGAAATATCGATGAAGTTATCAAAGAGAAATAAATACACCTTCATGTAAATTGTCCATCGTTTTTCTTCCTTGTTTGTGAATTGGGTAACATTTTACACAGGTTTTATAATATGTACATGTACTAAATGTACAAGTCGAAACCCAGAAAATTGTGGGAGGAACAAAGCTGACAGTAAAGGAAGAGACTGAAAATTATTTTACTCTAGAAATAATCAGGCACCATCATTTTTCATTTTCACAAAAAGATTAAAAATATATGTAACTAAAATAACCTTTTTCATGCACTGAGCAAATTCGGTAGATTGTCAACATAACTATACAATTGTTCATGTTCACTTTTGCGATTATTTAAAAAAAAAAAAACACTTGGGTGAAAACATTTTTGGTTTATTTTCTTTATTAAAACCAAACCTATCTAACAATGAGTAGCCAAGTCTATTTTTAGAACGGGAAGACAAGATCAAGATGTCCATTCCAAAACTTTTTATGGCTTACATTTTGTGCATCTCAATGTTGACTCACTTCAGACAAAACAAATGCCAGATGTATTTATGATACAGCAACCTCAACTTAAATTACTTAATAAATAAATGTCCGGGTATTTAGATAGAGATAAGCTGTTAACACAGAGGGTATGTCTACCTTGCATGTATTTCATGTCCTGTGGGTCGACCTCCGTGACTTGACAGAAGGTACACTTATCTTAAGCATGCCGACTACCTCACATCAGAAAAAGTTTGCGAGAGCATTTTGTGATTGCAGTAAAAGTGTCCTATCTTTCACAAGGCAAATCAGTGCACGAAGAGCTGTATAACTGGAGAGATAATGATTTTGTAAGGCTATCTAGCTCAAGAATCATTATTAATAAATGCTAAAGGTTGCCACCAAAGTCCTGAATCAACAGACAGAAAATATTTAAAATGATTTAATGATATTTCTTAATTCTAGAGTATGCTATTTGGTGACACAAGAAATTTTGACTTTTTGTAGGTAGAATCATAAATTGGTATTTTGTAATGACAATTACAATTTTAAAATATAGTTAATGATCAAATAAAAAAGAAGAAAAAAATACCCTTGTAATTTTTTGAAGCAAACCAAAGGCACACAGAAAGTTTCAAGTCGATTGGAGCAGCTCTTTTGGTGGTAGCTGCCATACAAAATTGAGCCTATTTTTTTTTAAATACGATACATCAGAGGAGCATTAATAGCTCAGTAGGTTAACTAGAGCAACTATACACACCAATAAGAGGAACGAAAAAACACAAATCTCAAAAACGCCAGAAAACTTTATCATTAAAATTCTCACAAAAGAATAAACTGCTCATGTGCACATAAAATCCTCCTGTGATATTTCATCACTTGTAACGTGATCAATGACATTTTTGTTAGTTCTACTCAGGAATTCTATTACTTAGAACATGGGCACATTTTGGTTCTAAAACAACTTATAACAAACCAGTTATTGAGTTAGCTTTGTGTTAAGAATAACTCCCTTCATGCTACATGTAGCAGTTTCTATGCGCAAATGGCTTAACTTGCTGATTTTGCCCAGAAAACAACCAACTTGTTGTACGAACCTTGTTGCTAGAACTCAAACTTTTTTTGGTTTAAAAATCTGGAGTGACTGGGCTGTATATAGGATTCGGAATCTACACAGTGCTGTACTTTGTACATCATTCACTGACTAAATTGCAAATAGTGACGTAATTTGTGAGGCTATTCATCAATTTAGCACAGACGTGCTTTTTCTTTGTGGAAAATTGTCCATTTTAGGAAAATACTTCATTACTTTGTGTAGTGGACTGTATAGCACTCACTAGCCACGATTTTTACAAAAGTTGAACACTCTGTGGTACGGTATGAGGCTTAGATCTACATTAGAAACGCAGGGTTGAAATTATCAAAACTTGAAGAGATGAGTTTATTACATTAGAATGAGCATAACAAAAGAGAACAATAATAATATTAAAAACATCAACTAATCGGTGTCAGTCTGTGGTTGCCTTCCGGTACCAAAACCTCGCTCTGAAGTCGTCGCTGCACGAGATAAAGGCGGGTCCTGTTGGGGAGTGGGCCAGGTGACGCACGGCATCGTTGTGACCTAGATATTGGAAAATCATTTTAAGCCATTTAAGTGTATGTTATCAAAAAGCATTTATACAAAATTTGCAACGAAAAACCTTTATCCACCCACATAGTAGAAAGCCGTTGGCGCCTATTCGGCCATATTTTGCGCAGAGATAAAGATATATCAGCGAACAAGGCCATGGAGCTATACTTCACCCGCTTCGAAAAGGGATTTAGGGGAAGACCAACTACAACCCTACCAGTGATCCTCAACAAAGATCTATCACGCACCCACAATCTTTCACTGAAAACGACTCAAAACTTGAACCCCATACGTTCAGTAGCACAGGAACGTGATCAATGGAGATCATTCATCAAGCAAATTGCAGAGTTTGCTGAGGCGTCCCGATCTGATGACCAGGATGCGAAAGCCAAATAAGTCAAGTAAGTCAAATATGGAAGATTTACTATGATGTAACACAAATCAAAGCCCTTCACATTAAAATTGAGAAAAATCTATCTTGTGTTAGCTCTCTTCAAAACGTACCAAGGAAGAGTAGGTTTTTGCTAAAAATTAGTGAGTATAAATGTTAGCTCTCCTAAAAGCTTACCAAGGGAGAGAAGTTTCTGTCTCTCGGCGTTCCTGGAGTCCCAGCAGCAGAGACTGGTTGTCTTCTCGTCTGGGAATAGAACTGTGGGAGGGGCGTGGAGGGGTGAGGTGGAAGAAGAGAATCGATAGTTTGGTTATTTGGTTCGTTACTTCACGATATCGCCAGCAACTAGGCTAACATAATTTTACGAAGTGACAAAAATTTTGCTTTTTTGTTTTGTTTTTGTTGCTTAGCATCCCACATCAGCACCATATTAGCTATAACCATCATGCAAGGTTAAAGGGAAACATAGAGTATGCAAACGTAAAAAAATTTCTTTAAAAAATGACACTACGATCTATTTCATCCAACAAGGAGAAATAATTTTTGGTGACTTTACATTTTCTACCTGAAAACAAGTGTTTTTAGGCTGGACCCTTTCACAATTTTTTTTTAGGCTTGATCCATCCCAAGTCATACTTTAAGGCCTATTCCTTGTGTTTGCACAATTTGGAAAAAAATGTAGGTAAAATCTTTGGTCTTTATTTTTATTTAAATGGAATGTGTGTAAATCAACACAAAAAGGTACTAGCACAAGTGCGTAAGTATGAATGTGCACAGCATGTGTGCGGCGTGGTGGGAAAATGTTTAACCCTGGCGAGCCTACCATAGTCCTCAGTGTGGTTAAAGCAGGCTGACGTGCCGTGAGACATGGCACCTGTGGCCCCGGCTCCTGTGTAGACGATGAGACATCGGTTGGTGGAGAGTTCCCACAGCTTCACCATGGAGTCCATTCCACACGACAACACGTACTGGGGGTGATTTAAATTTATTTGTAGAGATAATAGAGATAATAACTATAAGTATGACGATAATAATGAGAATAATCATTTTAATAATATTGATAAGAAGAAGAAAATTGCGATTAAAAAATATATATATATAATAATAACAAGACCAATGTGTTTATGGGATACATAAAGTCTTTTGTCTGGTCTTGTCATATATAATCTAATGCTATCTCATCTTATCTTTCAGCTGAGCTGGAACATCAAGACCAATGTGTTTATGGGATACATAAAGTCTTTTGTCTGGTCTTGTCATATATAATCTAATGCTATCTCATCTTATCTTTCAGCTGAGCTGGAGTCCCAACGCCAACATGTTTGTGTCATGCTCGGGATGCATAAAGTGTTTTGTCTGGTCTTGTCATAACCTCATCTTGTCATACCTAATCTAATACTATCTCACCTTATCCGGCTGAGACAGGAGTCATGGTATCCCCGCCCTGTCTCGTGTGTGGCAGCACATAAAATTGTCAGACGTCCGTCTTGGGGTCCGTCCACAATATAGTCTATATAGTGCTGCTGTTGGATGAAAAAAACCAACCCAACCCAACCAACCAACCAACCACAACCCCAAATCAGCCACCAGCATCAGTCTGGCTCTGGCCTTAGAGTTCCTAGAAAATGCAACCGAGCGCGCCTTTGCTGCAATGCTCTTTATTGAACATGTCAATATAAAAATTTTAAAAATCAGGACAGTGACAACTCACCTTAGAGATTCTGGAAAACGCAACCGAGCGCGCCTTTGCTGCAATGCTCTTTATTAAACATGTCACTATAAAAATTTAAAAAATCAGGACAATGACAACTCACCTTAGAGTTTCTGGAAAACGCAACCGAGAAAGCGCCTTTGCTCCAACGCTCTTTATTGAACACGTCAATATAAAAATTTAAAAAATCTGGACAATGACAACTTACCTTAGAGTTCCTAGAAAACACCACCGAGCAAACGTCTTTGCTGCGATGCTCTTAATTGAACATGTCAATATTTAAAAATTTATTTTAAAAATCAGGACAACGACAACTCACCTTCGAGTTTCTGGAAAACACCACGGAGCAAACCTCTTTGCTGTCGTGCGCTTTGTTGAACGTGTCAATATAAAAATTTTTAAAATCAGGACAGTGACAACTCACCTTAGAGTTTCTGGAAAACGCAACCGAGCAAGCGCCTTTGCTGCAATGCTCTTTGTTGAACATGTCAATATAAAAATTTAAAAAATCAGGACAATGACAACTCACCTTGGAGTTTCTGGAAAACGCAACCGAGCACGCCTTTGTTGCAATGCTCTTTATTGAACACGTCACTATAAAAATTTAAAAAATCAGGACAATGACAACTCACCTTAGAGTTTCTGGAAAACACAACCGCGAAAGCATCTTTGCTGCAATGCTCTTTCTTGAACATGTCAATATAAAATTTATAAAATTTTTTTTAAAATCAGGACAACGACAACTCACCTTAGAGTTCCTAGAAAACACCACCGAGAAAGCGTTTTTGCTGCAATGCTCTTTATTGAACATGTTAATATATATTTATTTAAAAATCAGGACAACGACAATTCACCTTCGAGTTTCTGGAAAACACAAACAAGCAAGCGCCTTTGCTGCAATGCTCTTTATTGAACATGTCAATATTTAAAAATTTATTTAAAAATTCAGGACAATGACAACTCACCTTAGAGTTTCTGGAAAACGCAACCGAGCAAACGCCTTTGCTGCAATGCTCTTTATTGAACATGTCAATATAAAAATTTAAAAAATCAGGACAACGACAACTCACCTTAGAGTTTCTGGAAAACACCACCGAGCAAACCTCTTTGCTGTCGTGCGCTTTGTTGAAGGTGTTGGTGCATTTGTGGCTCACACCGTCCCAGATCTTGATTGACCCGTCACTCGAGGACGACACAAACATGTTGGCGTTGGGACTCCAGCTCAGCTGAAAGATAAGATGAGATAGCATTAGATTATATATGACAAGACCAGACAAAAGACTTTATGTATCCCATAAACACATTGGTCTTGATGTTCCAGCTCAGCTGAAAGATAAGATGAGATGGTTGGTTGGTTGGTTGGTTGGGTTGGTTTAACGTCCAACAGCAGCACTATATAGGCTATATTGTGGATGTGTCCCAAGACGGACGTATGACAATTTTATGTGCTGCCACACACGAGACAGGGCGGGGATACCATGACTCCTGTCTCAGCCGGATAAGGTGAGATAGTATTAGATTAGGTATGACAAGATGAGGTTATGACAAGACCAGACAAAACACTTTATGCATCCCGAGCATGACACAAACATGTTGGCGTTGGGACTCCAGCTCAGCTGAAAGATAAGACGAGATAGCATTAGATCAGATATGACAAGACCAGACAAAACACTTTATGCATCCCGAGCATGACACAAACATGTTGGCGTTGGGACTCCAGCTCAGCTGAAAGATAAGATGAGATAGCATTAGATGAGATATGACAAGACCAGACAAAACACTTTATGCATCCCGAGTATGACATAAACACACCGGTCTTGATGTTCTAGCTCAGTTGGGAAGATGAGAATGAGAAGATTGGTTGGTTGGTTGGGTTGGTTTAACGTCCAACAGCAGCACTATATAGGCTATATTGTGGACGGGTCCCAAGACGGACGTCTGGCAATTTTTATGTGCTGCCACACACGAGACAGGGCGGGGATACCATGACTCCTGTCTCAGCCGGATAAGATGAGATAGCTTTAGATAAGATATGACAAGACCAGACAAAACACTTTATGCATCCCGAGCATGACACAAACATGTTGGCGTTGGGACTCCAGCTCAACTGAAAGATAAGAGGGGATAGCATTAGATTAGATAGATATGACAAGATTAGATATGACAAGACCAGACAAAACACTTAATGCATCCCGAGCATGACACAAACAAATTGGTGATGTTCCAGCTCAGTTGGGAAGATAAGAATGAGGAGAGACAAGACAAGAAGAGAGGAGATATGATACAATTTATTTAGCCAGAGCGCGAACTATGTATTGCTTTTTGTATATATTTGCTTATATAATGTATATAATGCATGACAATTGCACACAATTTTTAAAGTATGTTTGTTTATTTAACATTTTTCATTGCATGACATTTACAGAGTAATTGAAGTATATTTGTTCACATAAGTTCATGTAGTGAATACCATGTAAAGCGTTTTAAATTTAATTTTTCTTAAATTTTAAAATAGAAAACACTAAATAAATGTAATTTATTATTATTATGACACAACTGTCATACAAATAATATATATATAATATTCACAAAAACCACAAGACCGCTACAGGTTGCAACGCTAGGACTATCACATATAATATATATATATATATAATATTCACAAAAACCACAAGAACGCTAAAGGTTGCAACGCTAGGACTACCACTCCTCACCCCGAGTATCTTGCCCTTGTGCTGATCCTGCGGGTTGCTGCCTACAAAACACTGGAACGTGTTCACGTCATAGAGGCGGACTGCGCACATATGGGGAAATAACAAACAAGCTCGTTAACATCAGCGGGTGAGTTGAGTTGAGTTTGTTGGTTTACTACAAACATCAGAGCTATATAGGCTATAGTGTGGACAGGGAACTGCGCACATATGGGGAAATAACAAACAAGCTCGTTAACATAAACACGGGTGAGTTGAGTTTGTTGTTTTACTTCAAACATCAGAGTTATATAGGCTATATTGTGGACAGGACCTGACGTGCCGTAAAACAAACTCACTCACTCACTCACTCGTGGACAGGCCCCATGACTGACATCTGACAATTTTATGTGCAGCCACACAGAGGCAGGGTCGGGATACCATGACCCGTCTTAGCCTGTCACGTTATACTGACACAGATCCAACCACTAAGGGAGTAAATTGGACAAATAAATTTTGTAGCAATTGTGGGTTTCGAACCACAGACCTTTCGATCAAGAGACCAACTGCCAAATTAATTCAATTAAGATAAACCTCTCTCGGGGCCAATTTAAAAGTTAATTTTATCCACATTTTTATATATAAAGTCAGTACAATATGGTCAAGCATTGAATCATGCTATGTGAAAAAAGTTAGAGCAAAATATTGTTGTCTTAGTCTTGTCCCTATGTTCCTAAAGTAAAAAAAAATAGGGGCTAGGACATTTTTGCTTACTAACCCATAAATCATCTTAAACAACGTAGATCCAAGCCAATTCTACTAAAAAAAAATGTCTAGTTTTTATTTCTCTGAGACAAAACGCAGTGCTCACTGGTCGGGTGTTTTGTGCCTGCCAACAGGTAATCTCCGCCGGGGTGAAAAGCTATCTTCGTCAATTCAGACGCTTCCTGAAACACAGAATGGGGGCGAAGAAAGTTGGAAAATGTTTGTATGAATTAAAAAAAAACTCACAACAGCAACAGATCTAGAAAAAATATGCACTAAAGCAGAAGATAGACAAGGATGGAAAACTTTTACCGCAGAATTGATGAAAACAGCCGAAGCTGCGAGATCTGTTGATCACGCTGGCAAAAGGCTTAAAGTCTCAAATTAAGTAAAAAAAAAAAATGTTAACAAAGACAAAAAAACCTTCACAAAAAATGAAAATAATGAGCCACGTCGGATAAAGAATTATTGATGCTGGAGAAACACAAGATATAGGTAGACATAATCTTAACATTTCCTTATGAACTCTACATATGATTCTACAGAAACCTTCGCAGACAACAAACAAAACAAAGACATTATCTTAAGGTGGTATCTCAATTAGCTTGTCCAATATTACATTTTCTTAATCACTTCTAAGAAAATTTCAATTTTGTTATTCTGAAAACTGATGGCCAACCTGAACACTTTTGAAGGCCTTTTTGACTGAAGGTTTGGAGTATTCGAAAAATCGTATGCTGAAATCGTCGCTGCCGGAAGCCAAAATTGGTTCATAGGGATGAAAGTCCAGACACGTTACTTCCTGCAAAAAGAAAAAAAAAGGTTAAACAATTTACACATAAAATTTAACTAAGAGTGAAAATACAGATTATTATTATTATTATTCACGGCGACGAACTACCCAACTTTTAGTTCACCTGTTGG
>RQTK01000805.1:200591-216526 GCA_003991915.1 Elysia chlorotica | reverse complement strand
GGGGGTGAGTGAGTTTGTTTTTGGGGGTGAGTGAGTTTGTTTTTGGGGGTGAGTGAGTTTGTTTTTGGGGGTGAGTGAGTTTGTTTTGGGGGTGAGTGAGTTTGTTTTGGGGGTGAGTGAGTTTGTTTTGGGGGGTGAGTGAGTTTGTTTTTGGGGGTGAGTGATTTTGGGGGTGAGTGAGTTTTTTATGGGGGTGAGTGAGTTTTTTTAGCACTATATGTGAATATTGTGGACGGCACCTGGGCTGAGAAAAGTGGTTGTGAAGCAGCCAGGGTAAATCAGGCCCAAGTTGGAATTAAGACTTTTTTAACCCTATGTATAGTGTATTCATAAGCATCAGATGCCCTTAAAGAGACTTTAAAAATTATTATCACTATCATTTTTTGAACCAGAAATAGTTTGTTTTATCAGAAAATCAATCCTCGATGAAAATTACATATAGAATAAAAGTTGACAACAAAAATATTCTCAAATGTTTCAAAAAAGCTTTGTAACATTACAGACTTCATTGAGAAGAAGATAAAGAAAAAAAGATGAATGAAAATGAGATGAATTACAAAAAAAAAGGATGACAAGGACACCAAGATAAAAGTATTCTATTTTAATGGAGGTCGAGAAAAAAACAAAAGTGTAAAACCTCAATATAGGATGAGGAATAGATCAAGATAGATTAAAAGTATCTACCTTTATAGAGGAGTCTTGGGATCCAGTAGCAATCAGTTGGCCTGAGGGGGAAAGACACAGAAACAGCTTTGAAGTAAAGGTTGGTTGGTTGGTTGGTTGGGTTGGTTTAACGTCCAACAGCAGCACTATATAGGCTATATTGTGGACGGGCCCCAAGACGGACGTCTGACAATTTTTTTGTGCTGCCACACAGGAGACAGGGCGGGGATACCATAACTCCTGTCTCAGCCGGTCACATTATACTGACACCGACCCAACCAGTAGGGAACGCAACAGCCAGGATTCGAACTCGGGACCTTTTGCGTCGGAAGCCGATGTTCTACCCCTGGACCACCGCGACCCCCAGCTTTGAAGTAAAGCTTTTTGGTATAACATACAATTTCAAAAAAGCATTTATAAAGAGCAAACTTTAGAAAATGTTTTGAAACACGGTTTTCTACTAAAACCTTTATTCAATGTTAGTCAGAATCTATAGGCATATTGTGCTAATTTGAAAAGTTGATGATTGTAAAATGAGTTAGTTTATATCTAAAAATCAACCACAAAATCAGGTAAATCAATTTACCAAATGAAAGATAGAACCTTGTGAGACTTCTACTTACAGGGTAATTTTTTCTTGTTTCTATTCTTTATTATTTTTTTTTTTTGCTCTTCTAAAGACAAAGGTAAAAAACTAACATGTTTTATATTGCTTTGTTACTTCTAGAGCTTCACGTCTCCAACTATAAATAATTTTTGTGCCTTTTAATTTTGTACCAACTTTCCAGTGACGTTTAATAAAATTAATTGTTCAATTCCTAACAAGACAGACATTGATAAAGTCTATGTTACTGCCCCTAACTGGGTCAAATAGTTTTTACTGAACATTAAAATAGGACTGGATCAAAGAGTATACCCTTCACCATCATAAAGTATGACATTATTCATTGAAATTCTGCAAACTTCAAGAAAATTGGCATCATTCATACTTTGTACGCTTAATTCTGCAATGTTCACACACACAAACACACTGATGCTAATGCTGGGAGAGAAGCAGCCTACCTACAGGAAGGGAGGTAGAGAGAGAGAGAGAGAGAGAGAGAGAGAGAGAGAGAGAGAGAGAGAGAGAGAGAGAGAGAGAGAGAAGGAGAGAGAGAGAAAGAGAGGAGAGAGAGAAAGAAAGAGAGAGAGAGATAGAGAGAAAGAGAGAGAGAGAGAGAGAGAGAGAGAGAGAGAGAGAAAGAGAGAGAGAGAGAGAACAAGAGAGATATTAATGCTGACCTGAAGGGTGGAAGGCTGCACATCTACAAGGTCCCTTGTGAGCCGTGACGTAGCATGTCTCGTACAGCGCGATCTCTGGCGATATCGTTTGTACTGGGGATGGAAAAGTACTACTTATAAAAAAAAAATTTAAAAAACTAGATGAAATATAGACAGACCATTGTAATCATGATAAGTAGAATTTATTTAGAGCTAGTATTCAACAGTTTCACAATTATATCTGCTGCCACACATGAAACAGGCCGGGGATACCATGACTCCTGTCTCAGTCAAAGTTTGACAATTTTATGTGCTGCCTCACACGAGACAGGGTGGGGATGGTTGGTTGGTTGGTTGGGTTGGTTTAACGTCCAACAGCAGCACTATATAGGCTATAATGTGGACGGGCCCCAAGACGGACGTCTGACAATTGTATGTGCTGCCACACACGAGAAAGGGTGGTGATACCAAAAGGTTTTAGTACATGATATCCACCTAATAAAATAAAGGTACTTATTTATACACTTGTTGAATGAGGACCCTGAGAATTTCAGAAATTCACCCAAAAGACAGAAATACTGCAACAAGATTGTACTGCTCGAGTAGAAAGCTATTTTATTCGAAAATAACATCAGTCACACACACAATAATACATCAAAGTCGTTTGTTTTGTTGCTTAATGTCCAATGTCAGCTTTGTAAAGACTATATTGTGGATAGACCCCAAGACTGACATCTGACAACTTTACATGCTGCTACACACGAGATAATAACGAAGCGGAATTTAAGTTTAAAACTTTTGTTTGTGGGGAGTCACCAACCTTCTGTTTCAAATTCTAAATCAATGCCAGATCCGGGTTGAATGAGCTCCCCTCCGAGGGTCTCTTTATTTTCTGGAAGGAGATAAAAATGTCAAGACAGATAATTTGCTTGAAAACAAAAAAAAACACAAAAACAAATAAAGATAAACCCATAACTCAATCTAGACCTTCAGAGAAATGTGATAAACCCTGTTTATAAGCTATGGCTTTTCCAAGACAGCAATTTCTTTTCTTTTTTCACATTACAGCCACAGTTATTAAACCCATAAGTCATTCTAGACCTTCAGAGAAATCTGATAAACCCTGTTTATAAGCTATGGCTTTTCCAAGACAGCAATTTCTTTTCTTTTTTCACATTACAGCCACAGTTATTATACCCTGTGGCTTAATTGAAACAACCAAAACCTGACTGTCAAATATTGAGTTCTAAGGATAAAATGAACCTTCAATCCAGGATCAAAGTTTATCATTTGGTGGCACATTTATACTTCAGAGCCTATTTTTTAACATAGATAATAATAATAATACTAATAATAATAATTTATTGCATTTCTTTTGCGCATTTCCAAAATCGAAATTCTGCTCAATGCGCATTACATCACAAGTATTCATGTGCATGAAATAAACATACATAAATGTGTAAACATCACAGAGGTAATGGCACACATAAACATGCAAATGATATATTCAACCACACATACACACACATGCACATAAACATACACTCACAGACACACACACATACACTCACACACCAATAATGAAATACCTGCATCGTCGTGATCTAGCCCCAGCTTGACGAGCCTCAACAGTTTGTCTGACGGAGGACAGGCCGGGTGTGGCTGGACGATGGCTGCGAGACCCACGGCCAGGTCCTTGTGTCCATCATAGAACAGTTGGCTGGACGTGACAAAAATAGAAGGTCTTCATAAAATCGCCATATATTATATAGGACTTTTTGTCTGTCATAGAACAGTTGGCTCGGCACGACAAAAATAGAAGGTCTTCATAAAATCGCAATATATATTATATAGGACTTTTTGTTTGTCATAGAACAGTTGGCTGGGTGAGACAAAAATAGAAGGTGTTCATAAAATCGTCATATATAGGACTTTTTGTCTGTCATAGAACAGTTGGCTGGACGTGACAAAAATAGAAAGTCTTCATAAAATCGTCATATATTATATAGGACTTTTTGTCTGTCATAGAACAGTTGGCTGGGCGTGACAAAAATAGAAGGTCTTCATAAAATCACATAGAGGACTTTTTGTCTGTCATAGAACAGTTAGCTGAGCGTGACAAAAACAGACCATCATTTTATACAATTGCCATATAATAAGAATATACCTTAAGGAAAGAAACTATGAGAGAGAGAGAGAGAGAGAGAGAGAGAGAGAGAGAGAGAGAGAGAGAGAGAAAGAGAAAGAGTAATAGTGTGCCCAAAATGTCGTAAGCCAGTTAATACATTCCTTCAGATACCTCAGTAGGCACCGAAGACTAACATTTATATAAGTAAATAAGCTGCATTTTACAAACACAATACCTTATTATAAGACGATACATTGTATCTCTTTGTTTTACTTCAAGTCCCTCCATCTTCAATGCTTCCTCTCTGAAATAAAGAATCTCTTTTAAAACAATACATAATTTTTGTTTATTATTTATAATATATAAAAAAAATTCTATAGCATTCTCAAAATGACGTTCCTTTCCAACAAATTTTTTGCATTGGTGGATAATTACATGAAATGATATGAAATTGACGAATGTAGGCCTATTGAATAATTCTATTTTTACCAGAAAAAATCACAAACAGTGCAATGGAATTCTAAAGGCCACACATAAAGACCTCACTTTAAGGATGTACATCTCTCAGTCTCAAAGTTGGTTAGTTGGTTTACAGTTGGTTTTAAAACATCCACCACCAGCAGCTAGAGACTTTATCAATTAAAGGGTCCCAAGACTGTAGTCTGACAATTTTATGTAGGCCTACTGCATCACTGAGACAGAGCAGGATCTAGTCCCAGTCAAACCTAAGTGATAGGACTAGGAGTAAGAGATGGGAGCTGAGACCTCATGAGTTCAAACTAGGACTTTCTTTGACTATAGTTGCTCCAGCCCCCCCCCCCCCCCCCCAATTTCAAATCACACTAAACGCTAGATTAATGCCCCTAGACACCACAGTACACTAGATCTAGATCTATAGGTCTAGACTATATTCTAGTCTCTAATCTAGATCTAAACTTAGATCCAGATTAATAAATGTTATTATTACGGCACTCCATTATTATTGTATTAATTTCATGTAGGCCTAAACAAAAGGTGCTTGCTGTATTTCCCAAATTGACGGGTCTAGATCTAGATTCTCAAATGCAACAGATTAAACCATTTAAATATGAAAAATACATGCCTCTGTGATTTTAAAAGCTTTTGGCCGGTAATTTCATGAAGCTTTCAAGACGTAAAATTGTATGCAAACTGTAAGCTTACTCCTCGGCCTAACTTCAGCGGCTTCAATCTACTTTCGATATCGAGACAAACATTAACAGCCTAACCGTATAGGCCTATTTATCGATATATTCGAACTCCAACTTCATTATAATTCCCCGAAACTCAAAACTAAAACACTATAGAAGTGCAACAGCAGCCAGCTTATAGGCTTACCCCTCGACTAACGGTATCCTTTAGGCCTACTGTTACTCTTTTATAATCCCTTATTCCAACATCTTAGTTTAGAACACCGTTTACCTCGACTGCTTTCCCCCGAAGTCCGAATTTTCGGTATATCCTTCCTCTCTCTGTCTCTCTCTATCCTGGTCACTTTCTCTCTCTCTCTCTCCTTCTATCTATCTCTCTATCTCTATATCCCACTGGGTTTAAGCCCTCAAGTTGTGAAATTTGTGCGACAACAAACAATAACTTTGTTTCCAACGTGCGTTAATATGGTGGATCATTTAAAAGATCGTTTGACCTGGTACAAAGTTATAATAATTAGAGAAGACAGACGAACTAACTTTCTTGCTGCGCACAGCACTTTACGTGATAGCAGTGTGTGGAGGCACGTTGAGCTGCAAGACTCGCACTTATTTTGTGGCTGACGTATGGTGTGACCGGCTGAGACAGGAGTCATGGTATCCCCGCCCTGTCTCGTGTGTGGCAGCACATAAAATTATCAGACGTACGTCTTGAGGCCCGTCCACAATATAGCCTATATAGTGCTGATGTTGGACGTTAAACCAACCCAACCAACCAACCACCGATTGTCGCTATGGACACCTCTGTCAATAAACCTGTTCCCGTAATACTATGCCATATTTTGGTCAAAATTATGCCATATTCTGCTGTAAAATAGGCAAGTTAAGGTAGAGTAATAAACCTGTTCCCGTAATACTATGCCATATTTTGGTCAAAATTATGCCATATTCTGCTGTAAAATAGGCAAGTTAAGGTTCGTTCACCGCGAGCACAACAACAACAACAACAACAACAACAACAACAACAACAACATCATCGACAACAACAACAACAACAACAACAACAACAACAACAACAACAACAACAACAACATCAACAACAACAACAACAACAACAACAACAACAACAACAACAACATCAACAACAACATCAACAGCAACATCTCTGCCAGCGAGAGCTTCCTGTCTGTCTGATAACCGACGCTTGGCTTAGCCTATTTATAGATAGAATATCACTGGTTAGCACACTCTGATCCCATCTTTTAGTGTGTGGGCATAATTATAGAAAAGAAAAAAAAAGAAGAAAAAAAAAGAAAGAAAAAAGATAAACAGGGCAAACATCACATGTACGTATGTGTGTTACATGTTTTAACTGATTGCATGGGGCATAACTCACAAATCGACAATTAACTGAACGTAATAAAAGAGTTATCTCTCTTACATAAGGAAATTAAAAAAAAAAATTTTGGAGTACTAATTTGTTTCTTTTCTTTTTTTTTTTTTTCTATTGGGTCATTGTGTTTTATTTTTTTAGCCTGTTAATTGCATTTTTTTTTTAATTTATTAAAATTTTTTTTGAAATTGAACGCTCATAGTTTCAATTGGCACTCTTCTGTTCTTGGCTATGATAAATTATGAGATATTGGTCAGAGCAGTTTTTTTTTTTTTACAACATTCCATGTTGTGAACATGGTTAGACCACAATTATTATTAATACGGTATTCCATAATAATTAATAACTCCTTTCCCTCTGGGTTTTTATTTTTAATATAAAAATAGCATAATAAAATAACATGTCACATATTAAGATGTCACTGGAAAGTGGTTCATTCTATTCTTCAATTAATACCTCAATGTGTTTTATGTGGGCTTTACACTTTCTGAGTAATTGCATTTTTAGTAAACACACGTCTTACTTTTTCCAAGGTACCACATTCAGGCTTGTGACAAGTTGGAGAATAGTCCTGGATTTGTTTGTTTGTAGTTTTTGTTTCAACACAAGCGCTATAGAGGCTATATTTCGGACGTGTCCCAAGACTAACGTCTAATAATTTGTACTTGCTGCTACACAAGACAGTGCGGGGATACCACGAATCCTGTGTCATTGGCTCAGCCGGTCGCCTTAAACTAATACCGACCCAAACAGTAGGGGACGAAATCAGACTATAAATTTCCGACCAATCGTGGGTTTCGAATCAGATACCCCCTAGTTGGGAGACCAACGCTCTACCTCGCGCACCAGCTCGTCCTTTGAATGGTCCTGGGAGTAAAAAAACTGATAGAATTGTTCAATAAGAAAGTATATGTAATTAAAGTAACCGTTTGCTGACGAATGTCGTTAAGAAAGCAACCCACCTACCTGGGGTCAGTCCTATTAGCCCAACCAGTCTGTGCAACAACAGGTCATACGTTTGTCTTGGGACCCGTCCGCCTAGAGTTGCTGACGTTTGTCTTTAAACAACCGACCCACCTACATGGAATCAGACACGTTAGTTAGACCAGTCTGTACTTCTGAAGGTAAGTAATGTGTTTAGACGTTAGTCTTGGGACCCGTCTACGATATAGTCAAGAGTTGCTGACGATTGTCGATAAAACAACCAAACCACCTATTAGTCAAACCAGTCTGTCTGTACAGCTAGCTAAAATGTGGGCGTTAGATCAGACGTTAGTCTTGGGACCCGTTGGTCTTAATTAACCCAACCAACCAACAAACCAACCAAACCCCCATCTCGCCATTAAGTGAATATTATTCCCCCACCTCTTACTACACACTTAACATGGCATGTCCATTGACTTCCGGGAATAGGCCGGAGGACGTTCGGGAGAGACCGAAGGACTCCTGGAAAGACAGGTGACTCTAGGAAAGACTAGACTTGAGGCTTTGTGGGCTAGCAACCCCCTGGTTTCTTAAATCAAAACGCTACTAAANCAGACCACGTTAGTTAGACCAGTCTCTGTACATGTACTACTGAAGGTAAGTAATGTGTTTAGGCGTTAGTCTTGGGACCCGTCTGCGATATAGTCAAGAGTTGCTGACGATTGTCGATAAAACAACCAAACCACCTATTAGTCATACCAGTCTGTTCAGCTAGCTAAAATGTGGGTGTTAGATCAGACGTTAGTCTTGGGACCCGCTTGCGATGTAGTCAAGAGAGTTGCTTAAGAAAGAATATATTATAAGAAACCAATCCCACCTAACTGCTCCCCAGTCTCGCTAATCAGTGTGACAATTGGCAAGTACCCAGGTAGGCTACTGACTTACCAAAGGTGGGTGATCTACTGCACAAAGACAAATGCCTTGCGATAAGTCGCCTTAGTGGAAACGAAGACGATAGGTAAGAGAATCTGCTACACCGGCGTCCAATCATGGGTATACCCTACAAAGTTCTATTAATAACCTCTTTGGTCTGTCCTAGACGTGTGATAGATCTATCCCACAGAGTTCTATTAATAACCTCTTTGGTCTATATATCCGTGACTTGTGCACCCTATGAGCGCTTAGAAAAGTCGTAGTCAACACTCTTATCTGATGGGTGTGATAATGTTATCCGTAATCCTCGTGGATCGCAAGGCTGGTGGTGAGTCATGGCTGACAACTGGTGGGAGGCAGTTTATATAGTAATACTAATAATTATACTCTATCCTGCTTGTTGGAATAGCTGCACCCGTGGCTTCCAGTCAGTCTGTACAACAGTAAACTGAGAAAAGGGCAATCTTCAGGGCATACAGAATACAGAGTATTAGATGAGTTTGATACGTGGCTGTGCATAATGTACTGTTGTAGTGTTAGATTTTGTATCATCTTCAGACCCCCCCCTCCCCCAAGCTGAGACGTAGAGATCTTTATGCAGTCTTGATGAAATCCTCATTTCGCTCCGGCAATAAATATCCACCTCTCTCTCTCTCTCTCTCCCTCTCGATCCCCCTAAGCTATTCTCTATTTTCTCCCTGTCTCTCTCCCACTCATTCTTATTCTCTCTCTCTCTCTCTCTCTCTCTCTCTCTCTCTCTATGTGTGTGTGTGTCTCTCTATATCTCTCTCTCCTGCTCCCCCTTTATCAATGTATCCAGTTATTTTTAGATCTGACGTAGACAGGCTGACTACGCACTCCCTCTATCTCATAAGGTTGCCAACAACTTATCTATGCTAGCTGTTTCAGATGGGCATGTTCATTTGTTCGTTTTATTTAGGTCTTCCATTGGTATTTTAGCATATTCAAGGTGTAATCAATACACTACAGAAGTTTTAAATTAAATTTTGTCTTTAGTGGTAGGTCCAAACTTTGATAAGGGCCTTTGTAGACAGAGAACAAAGCACGACGGCGTCTCAAATAGGCCACGCCCCCTCATTCATTCAGCACTTCAGATTTTGTAGGTCAGCAGCAGCTGCCCCGGAAACAGTCCTATTTTTGTACCAGACAAAGGCCGGCGGGACCGCTACCAACGCTCTGACTCGGCAAGGTTGGTGGTGCAAGCTATGCCTATTTCGGCAGCTACACAGCAGCCCAAACAGACAGATCTAAGTAAACCTCAGCCCCACCGGTTCGACTCGGGAGCCGAAGGTCTAGGTTTAGGATCTGGAGTCGACCCCTCAGGGTTTAGACCGGAGGATCTCCCAGATGGTGCCTGTTATCGCCCTAAGAAGGATTTAACGAATTTGCCTTCAACTTCTCACTCAGGAGCCGGTGCTACCAAGTATTCTCAGGATATAAAAAATTCTAACACAGGACTGATGGAGCACATTCGAGCAGTCGAGGTAAGTTTTCACCATAGATATCTCTTTTCTTGTATACATCTATGGTTTTCACTTACCTTTTCAAAATCTATGCCTAGTAGTAGGCCTACTAGTTCACTCCGAGAGCTAGATTTAGATCTAGAATAATACTGTGTACTTGTGTGTAGACCTATGTGTTCCACATATAGGCTTAGGTATAATGAACAAAGAATCTAAACATCTGTTTCATCAAGATGTGATTCATTTTTTTTTTATTTTTACAAAATCGTGGCCTGGTAGTTAGGGGACAAAGATAGATAGATAGAGAGAGAGAGAGAGAGAGAGAGAGAGAGAGAGAGGGAGGGAGAGAGAGAGAGGGAGAGATATACGTTTATAATCCGAGAACAGTATGAGAAGTTACAACAAAGTTACAAATAAGTATTTAGTAGATTATATGCTGCTTAATTTTTTGAAAGTGTTATAAAATTATTATAAAATTATTATTATTATTATTATTATTATTATTATTATTATTATAAAACCAGATCTAACCCAGGTAGAAAGTTCTAGACCTTCTTTAGACATATTAAAATAAAATGAAAAAAGATGAAAATATTCATAAATAACCAAGGGAGAACGCACATTTTACACGGAAAATAAATTTAATACAGAGAAGAGAGAGAGAGAGAGAGATAACAAAGGGAGAGAAATGGAAAGAGAGAGAAAAAAAGAGACAGAGAGAGAGAGAGAGAGAGAGAGAGAGAGAGAGAGAGAGAGAGAGAGAGAGAGAGAGAGAGAGAGAGAGAGAGAGAGAGAGAAGGGGTGGTAGTAAATATGGAGGAGAATTATGCAGTGTGAGGTGAACATTGAAGTTTTGTAAAAACGATGTTTACAATACGTATAAAAATATGAGCTCTGCTTTCTGGTAGAACTTGTGTGTGTATGTGTGTGTGTGCATGCGCGCGCAGGGCGTAAGGCCGTTAGCTTGGTAAAAATAATGTAAACAGGTCGATGCTGTGCAGTGCGCACCACAAAGAACCCTGGGTTTCTACCCTGTGGTGCGCACGGTGCAGGTTGCGATGCCGGACTGATACAGTGTGTACGTTTATGTGTATGTGTAAGCTTATGTACTACAGGCCTACTAGTACTAGTGATGGGCATGATAGCACATGGGCCAGTGTGCTTAGCTTACGTACTGGGCAGGTAATTAGAGAGAAGGGAGGGAGAGTGGAGAGAGAGAGAGAGAGAGAGAGAGAGAGAGAGAGAGAGAGATATCACTCTGCAGATACGTTTATCAATCAATATTAATTGGATGTTGATGGAGGAAAAAGTGCAGAGCCATTCAAAACTACCCCATAAGATGGCATTTAGAACTCCTGGTTCAATTCTTCGTCCTCTGTGTTTCGCGAAGAATCCCTTGTAAACGTAGAGGGCGGAACAAGCTGAAGTTCGAACCTCAGACCTACTACCTGTCAGCTTAAGAACGCCGCCGACTGAGATGGACTAACAGTACACCCCTCAAGTAGTCGTTCTAAGATAAATTTGTCATACATTATATGGGAGTAAGAAGGCTTGCGATGAGGTGTAAGATTCGACGGCTTTTTTTTTTTTTACTTACGGCCATAATTATGGTGTAACGTATGGAAATTATATAATCTCTGATTAGAGAGAGAGAGAGAGAGAGAGAAAGAGTCTAATGCCTTTTTACATGTATGTACTAGGCCTACAGGCCTGATGTAGTGATGGGCATGATAGCACATGTGCCAGTTCGCTTAGCTTTCGACCTGGGCAGTTAATTAGACAGAAGGGATGGGGAGAGAGAGAGAGAGAGAGAGAGAGAGAGAGAGAGAGAGAGAGAGAGAGAGAGAGAGAGAGAGGGGGTAAAATATGGAGGAGAATTATGTAGTGTGAGGTGAATATTGAAATTTTGTTTAAAAAAAACGATGTTTACAATGTATAAAAATATGAGCTCTGCTTTCCGGTGGAATTTGTGTGATTGTGTGTGTGTCATGTGTCCCGCTCACCTTCATCTCTGTGTGTTTACATGTATGTATGTGTGTGTGTGTGTGTGTGTGTGTGTGTGCATGAATGCGCGCGCAGGGCGTAAAAGGCCGTTAGCTTGGTACAATAATGTAAACAGGTCGATGCTGTGCGGTGCGCACCACAAAGAACCCTGGGTTTACACCCCGTGGTGCGCACGGTGCAGGTTGCGATGCCGGACTGATACAGTGTGTACGTTTATGTGTAAACTTATACATGTATGTACTAGGCCTACAGGCCTGATGTAGTGATGGGCATGATAGCACATGTGCCAGTTCGCTTAGCTTTCGACCTGGGCAGTTAAGAGAAGGGAGGGAGAGTGGAGAGAGAGAGAGAGAGAGAGAGAGAGAGAGAGAGAGAGAGATAGCACTCTGCAGATACGTTTATCAATCAATATTAATTGGATGTTGATGGAGGAAAAAAATGCAGAGCCATTCAAATCTGTACCCCATAAGATGGCATTTGGAACCCCTGGTTCAATTCTTCGTCCTCTGTGCTTCGCGAAGAATCCCTTAAAAACGTAGAGGGCGGAACAAGCTGAAGTTCGAACCCCAGGCCTACTACCTGTCAGCTTAAGAACGCCGCCGACTGAGATAGACTAACAGTACACCCCTCAAGTAGTCGTTCTAAGATAAATTTGTCATACATTATATGGGAGTAAGAAGGCTTGCGATGAGGTGTAAGATTCGACGGCTTTTTTTTTTTTTACTTACGGCCATAATTATGGTGTAACGTATGGAAATTATATAATCTCTGATTAGAGAGAGAGAGAGAGAGAGAGAGAGAGTCTAATGCCTTTTTGAAACTCTGAAACCCCGCGTCAGTTTTAGAAAGTCCTCTCTCATTTCCAAAACAAAGATTTAGAACATTTTATCAATGTGATAGAACACCACACCGCTGATGTGACGTACATTGGAATCGGGCTAAGGCTTCAGTTTTAGTCAGTAATACAATTTCAAAACTTATTCGCCTAGAGCTAGCATGATCTAGTGATAAAATCTACCAAACTATCTAATCTTTCAGTTTTTTTTTAGGGAATGATCAGTTGTAGTAGTAGTAGTAGTAGTAGTAGTAGTAGTAGTAGTAGTAGTAGTAGTACTAGTAGTAGTAGTAGTAGTAGTAGTAGTAGTAGTAGTAGTAGTAGTAGTAGTAGTAGTAGTAGTAGTAGTAGTAGTAGTAGTAGTAGTAGTAGTAGTAGTAGTAGTAGTAGTAGTAGTAGTAATGTACTACCAGTGCATATGTATCACCCATCACCGAGCTCTCTGTTGTGATGAGCCAATTAAAAAATATTATTATTATTATTATTTTATTGATAGAATAAGAAGAACAATGATGCGGCACTATCATGAGACATGACGTGTTCATGACTCGTATCTACAGTGCTGAAAATCGTGCGTGTTCCGCAGCTAAACTCCGCGTGTGTTTGTTTGTAGCTTACTAGCCGGCTCTCTGTTTGGTAGCTCAGTGTGTAAGTGTGGTGTGTAGTGACAGACTGAGGCAATCCCTCTGTGTGTGTGTGTGTGTGTGTGTGTGTTGGGTTTGGATATACATGTGATTAATAAGGTAGGCTAGTTTGGGCATATAGATGAAATTAAAGTAGGCTAGTTTGTTTTAGATGAAATTCTGTCGCATCTTTTTTTACTTTCGCATCTTTCCTTTCCTTGGATAGGGTTACTTTCGCATCTCGCTGTTTAAAAAAGGTTTTGGATTGCACCCCACCTCCTTTTTCTTCAGTTTCTGTTTAAAAAAGTAAGAAGTCAGTTGATTGTAAACACTCAACTCCAGGCTCCTTGAGATTGTGCGAGAGAGAGAGAGAGAAAGAGGAGAAAGAGTAAGAGATGTAGAAGGAGCAAAGTATGGAGACCCAGATTGAGAGAGAGAGAGACAGAGACAAAGCAAGAGAGAAAGAAAGAGAGAGAGAGAGAGAGAGAGAGAGAGAAAGCAAGAGGGAGGGGCAGAGAAGAGAAACATGTTAACAGAGAAAGAGAGAGAGAGAGAGAGAGAGAGAGAGAGAGAGAGAGAGAGGAAGAAGGAGGAACAGAGAAGAGAAACAGGTTAACACAGAGAGATAGAGGAGAAAGAGTAAGAGTAAGAGAATATGTAGAAGGGGAGAGGTTGTAAGAAAGCGCAAAGTATGTTTTATGACTAACGGAAGAAAACGACACATCTATGTACGATGGCGATGGGGATTTGAGCGATTACTGCTGTGACGTCTAAGAATTCCTAAGCGTGCACTGAAATTATTTGCGCTATCTATCCTGGCTATTCGGGAATCGTGTAGGCCTATTCCTAGTCACGCGTGGATCGATTTGGTGCAAACGACTTTCTATAGAAGATTTGTAGATGTATAGAGTTGATCTACACAAAATATAAACAGAAAATACCCAGCCATAGAAATATAATTATACTTTGATTATCATTACTCGTGACTCGACCAGGATTCATGGTATCCCCGCCCTGTCTTGTGTGTGGCAGCACATAGAATTGTCAGACGTCCGTCTTGGGGCCCGTCCACAATATAGCCTATATAGTGCTGCTGTTGGACGTTAAACCAACCCAACCCCCCACCCGACTCGACCAACTGAGACAGTTTAGTTATATTACGTAGTACAATGTAGAGGGATTTTCAGCTATTTTTTCCACAGGGGTTAGAACTAGGCTTTTATTGCAAAATGAGTGAACAATCATTAGGGACTAGAACACTCTTAGATTGTAGATGCGGGGGGCGCGGTGGTCTAGGGGTAGAACATCGGCTTCCGACGCAATAGGTCCCGAGTTCGAATCATGGCTGGTGTGTTCCCTACTGGTTGGGTCGGTGTCAGTATAATGTGACCGGCTGAGACAGGAGTCATGGTATCCCCGCCCTGTCTCGTGTGTGGCAGCACATAAAATTGTCAGACGTCCGTCTTGGGACCCGTCCACAATATAGCCTATATAGTGCTGCTGTTGGACGTTAAACCAACCCAACCAACCAACCAACCAACCATGTTAAACCAACCCAACCAACCAACCAGATTGTAGTTGCAGCGGCACCGAATCGCCGTGCTTCACAAAAGAGAGCATGGTTTACACCACTAGACCACTACGCTTCCATTGATGATAAGAAAGCATGTAACACTCAGAACATTGTTAGACTTACGTTTTGGGATGCACCCGCGCGATGGTCCCAAAAACAGCTACATCTGTACTTCACGTGTACTGCTACTACACAAACCGCAAATACCGCTTTTACTGCTGCTGCTGCTACTACTACTAGTACTACTGCAGTATTACTACTAGTTAGTGATGCTGCTGCTGCTCTGCTACCACTACTACCTCTCCTCCTCCTACTCCTGTTCCACCTCCTTCTCTTTGAATGGAGACACACAGATAATAATGATTCACACACATAAGATAGATAAAGAGTACGAAAAACAAATTTAACTAATACATGACATAGCCAAGTTACTATGGCCTACATGTAAAGGGCGAAGGATTACATTGTATTATAATTGTGTCTGCCATGGTTTGAATGATAATTATGAGGCCCTGGTAGATCCTAATTCTACATCGTTCTATAATTAAATTTAGATCAGCTCAAAACATGAGAACGGCCGAGTAGGCCTATACATTGTGCTTGGAGATTGCATTGATGTACGTCTGTCAATTAGCTAATGTGTTTAGATTGTCTTGTTCATCATCGGTTTTTACTCCAAAGCAGTTTCCCCACATCCCTATCTTTACTCTGTTTCTATTCCCAGTATTCGGGTTCTTTGTGCTAGCTCATTTTTTTAAATCGTTCCATTATGGCATTGTCTGTCCATTTTTACAGCACTAGTATTATCACGCTGCAATGCTGTTTTCCGTTATAGTTTTTTGTTTTGTTTTTAAATCTTTTTACACACTGTTAATACTTTCTTAATTTTACCTCTATTCTTCTTTTTCTTCTTATTCTTCTTTTTCTTCTTATTCTTCTTTTTCTTCTT
>RQTK01000805.1:153914-166414 GCA_003991915.1 Elysia chlorotica | reverse complement strand
CCGCAGCTGCCAGGAGGGACTGGGTGAGGCCAAAATCTTTTTTTAGGCCAAATTTCAGCACATGTTATCTAGAATAATATTACATAAGTTATATTCCTCTTAATTTTCATTAATGTTTTCTTTATATGTGTAATTTACTCATTTTTCATAATTTCTTTGCTGTTCATGTATCATGTCCTTTATGTGCAAAACTGCCTTATAATGTGTGTGAATGGCTGATAATTTGTTTCGTCTTAACTATGTAAAGCGCTTTGAGCCGGCTATGCTGGGATAAAGCGCTTAAAAATGATCATTATTATTATTATTATTATTTAGATGCAACATTTCAAGAGTAATATTATTCCCTATAGATGCAACATTTCAAGAATAATATTACATAATTTATATTCCTTATAGATGCAACATTTCAAGAGTAATATTACATAATTTATATTCCCTATAAATGCAACATTTCAAGAGTAATATTACATAAGTTATATTCCCTATAGATGCAACATTTCAAGAGAAATATTACATAAGTTATATTCCCTATAGATGCAACATTTCAAGAGTAATATTACATAATTTATATTCCCTATAGATGGAACATTTCAAGAGTAATATTACATAATTTATATTCCCTATAGATGGAACATTTCAAGAATAATCTTACATAAGTTATATTCCCTATAGATGCAACATTTCAAGAGTAATATTACATAATTTATATTCCCTATAGATGCAACATTTCAAGAGGATTATTACATAAGTTATATTCCCTATAGATGCAACATTTCAAAAATAATATTACATAAAGTTATATTCGCTATAAATGCAACATTTCAAGAGTAATATTACATAATTTATATTCCCTATAGATGCAACATTTCAAGAGTAATATTAAATAATTTATATTCCCTATAGATGCAACATTTCAAGTAGTGTAAAAAAAAGTGGTTTCCTGAGCTGATACCAGTGTGGCAAAAAGGCTAAAAGTGGCTCCAAATTGTAGGAAATTTCGTGTCAGTTTGTTATTTTTTATGAGGAATTTTTTAAAGTCCATCCTTCATTCCTGTCGCCGTATAGGATCCCCCAGGGGAACCTAGGAGACGTTAAACCCGGAGAGAGGGAGAAAATTCTCTCCCACTCCCTCTATAGAGAACTCCATCCTTCATAATTAGCTAATCTCATGGAGTTGCCAAGAGTACAGTCGGACAAATCATTCTTCTCCAAAGTGACAATGTAATATATACGAGGGCCTCTGTCACATAATATATAAGCAAGATTTTGCTTCAGAATAATTGTTTGAGATAACCAGACCTTCACAAACTGTTTAGAAAAAGTTTAAAGATTAATTTTAACTCCTCAGGGTGTTTTAACCCTCAAACGCAGAAAATTTTAATAAAACAGCACAATAACTTGAGAATTTAAAGTAGAAGAAATTCCCTGGGTTAAAGATCCAGTTATGTGGAAACTTGTTTAAGAAGCATTGACTAATATGACAGAGGTAGTTGGTTTCTGAACTTCCAACATCATCTTTTGGTGTATATTGTGGACGGGTCCTGATACCATACTAACATCTGACAATTGTACATGCTGCCACACACATAGACAGTCGGGGGAATTCCAGGACTTGTGCCTCGTCCGGTCGGATTAAACTGACACCAACATTACCTCTAGGTGACGAAATCTGACAAATACATTTCCCCAGGTGAGACCACAGTTTTTATTTTTGAACAAAATCATGTCAACATATGCCTTGATATGCTTATTTCTGCATAATAGACTACAAATTTCTACAAAAAAACAACTCGTCACAACTGGGTTAAGAACCATCGAATGCCATTTGAGAGGTTTGAACTTGGCGCTCTACACCTTAAGGCCAGCGGTCTGATTAAACTGACACCAACATAACCTCTAGGTTACGAGATCTGACAAAAAAAATGTCCCCAATGGTTGAATAGAGATCGAGGGACCACAAGATTAGAACTTGGCGCTCTACACCTTAAGGCCAGCTCCTCACTCTCTCATGTAGTGACCAATGTTATATGTACTAATGTTGTTTTCAGGTGTGGCACACGGCCAGGAAATGTAACTCTCTACGCACGGTAGGCAGCGGGAACTGAAAACGGAACTTACAATTTTACATTGAAAACCACAGACCTTCTCAGTTTGGGCTTTTCTGCCAGTTTTTCACGCTAAGCTCTATACAACTAATGCTTTGTTTACATTTTTTCTTTGTTTTTTTTTACTTCTTAGCACAAGTGGCTCTGTAGCTTGGTGCGTGGGTTTGTCTATTTTGGCTATCCAGACATTTTATTTCTGCACTTACTTATACAACCTTTTGTTTTTGTTACTTTCACCTGTGGCACACACAAATACCAAACATCACCTGGAAGTGTATTTGGTTAAGCAATTGATAGATTTCTATTTCGGCTTCTCTGAATTTTTTTTTAAAATTTAAATGTCTGGGGAAAGAAATCTGAATCTTATCCCCACTTTCCTTTCCTCCCCCCTCCCACCCTTTTTATTTTCTTTCTATTTTGTTGACTTGAAGAAAACAAAAAAATTTTTCACGGATAATTCAACACTGGAAATGACCTCTTGTTAATAGAGTCAACCATCTTACCCATTGATGGTAATTTATTGACTTATGGGAGAAGCAAAACTCAGAATAAGAACCTCAATCGTTTTAACTTGTCATTTATTTTGTTCCTTTCAACCAACATTTCGCAGCCATAACGGAACTCAATTTAAAACAGAATTCCCCCTAAGCCTTATGTTTTATAACCTCCCTTTATAGCCGCTGCCAGATTTGCTAATCTTATACACAGGTGAGCTAAAAATTTTGCTTTTGCTCACACAGGCCCCTTAGAAGATCTTCTGATTTTAACCGTTGTATGCTACATCATACTCGTGTAGAAAAATATTTGCCAATCTGTATTTTTGATGCAAGTTTTATTGTCCGAGTGAAAAGAAATCAGAATATTAATACATGTCACTCGGATCTGTCTTTCACACCACTGTTTCAATTTAATAAATGTTTTGTGAGGAAAACGTTTAAGGAACTGAACTTCATTTACCACCTATACTGCCTATTTAGGTGAACGTCAATCTGTCAAAATGGAAGATAAAATATGCCTATTTTGATTAACGTAAAAATTTTGATGGCCTTTCTTTATCTGGGATGCATAATATAAAGATTTTACTAAAAGTAACATCTTCTCACAACTCTCCAATTTCATACGCTTAGGCAGAATATTTTCTTGTGGAAACTGGCAGTTTACGTGTTAAATGAGGGTTTTTGGTTCACCTCTTGTGTTCTCCTCATTTATCTTTCTATCTCTAACCCACCGTGCTTCCCTCACCATTCTCACACCAACGCCTGTAACCACATCACCGATCCCCTCACCGAAGGCCAAACATGAAATTCATCGGGTGAAGCACTCCCCGGACAGAAGCAACAGCAACAACAACAACAGCAGCAACAGCAGCAGCAACAACAACAGCCCTGCCTCCAACCCCAACAGGCGCAGCGAGATTCCAACCAGACAGTCAACTCCTAAAACCTCGCCTTTCAAACGCAACTCAGTGCCACCGCAGGTAGTAAGGCATGGTAGTTACAGTTCGTAGTTCTGGGCAGGCTAGTCAGTTCCGGCTAGCCCATTGCAGTTTAAGTTTGAGTTCGTTGCTTAACATTTAACATCAGAGGACAAAAAGGGAAAAAATCGAACAAATACATTTTTTTTTACAGATTGTGGGTTTCGAACACGCATCTTTCTGATCGGGAGACTAAAGAAAGACTATCCATTGGGTTACCCGTCTATTCCACAATCCTATTTTGCGACTCCATCTAGTCGTTTATTAATTCGTCAGCTCATTTTACGTCAAAACCTAACTCACTAGATCTGATTTTTTTTTTTCATATTATAAATATTATGCAGACTCAGGGCGGGAATATCATGACTCCTGTCTCAGCCGGTCACATTGTACTGACACCGACCCAACCAGTAGGAAACGCAACAGCCAGGATTCGAACTTGGGACCTTTTGCGTCGGAAGCCGATGTTCTACCCCTGGACCACAGCGTTTAAAAAACTCGGAGTAGTTGAAGCATCTCTCATCTCACTACAGTCATACTGTGTGCGTTGATACGGTCTTGCACTAGCCCCTCTTTCTATTGATCTGCCCACCTTCCATTTTAAAACAAGTAATAAATAATCAAAGCTTTTACCTTTTAATAAGTTTTTTTAAAGTTTCTTAAAATACAAGGAATAGGCCTTGAATCAAAATATTTTTAAACTATTAATTGCAAAATACAAGGAATAGGCTTAGAATCATTATATTTTCAAACTATTAATTGCAAAATACAAGGAATAGGCCTTAAATCAAAATATTTTTAAACTATTAATTACTATTGTTGAATTAATCTAATTACTATTGGTGAATTGGTCTAATTACTATTGGTGAATTAATCTATGTGATAAATCATCGTGAGATAACTTCATTGCAGGTAAACAAAGAGTAAGGGCTATACATGTACTTTCAGTCCCGTCATTCTTTCATGTAAACCTTCATGTATTGTTCTATCTAAATTCTTATCTGAAGGGGTTTTGTGGTTGCACCAATGATATTCACATTTTTGTTCTTCTAATTCTGCGTGGGTTTCCCTGCTAAAGCAATCATCAATATCATTTTTTTTTTCACCTTCACAAAGTTTTTTTTGGGTTTTATTTGCTGGTTTCACTCTTCGGCCTGTTTTTGTTACCACTCCCGTGGTCATCGGAATAGCTATACCATTTTTCTTTCCTTTTCATCTCTGCTGCTTTGGTAGATTTTTCACAGTAATGGAATCAGACCAGTAAAAACATTTGGAGAATTTAAATTTTAGATTTAATGAAATTTAATACATTTGAATAAGTGGTTAACTGTAAGCCAATTAAAAACCAAATTGTTACGAGATCTCGATAAACAAGAGCATATCGTCAAGATTCCATAATTTGAAAATAGTTATTTTTCCTTTGAATATTTTTCATCTCCATATAGCGTTGATCAAACTCATATAAAAGAGGTTGTGCTGCCCTGTAAGCTGCTTCAGAAATCAGTGGTATAAAACTTTCAGTAAATGTGCAGTGATCTTAGAAAATGTGTGTCGTTGACGTCTAGATTTGCTTCAGGAATACCTTAGTACTGAGAAAAACAAAACCAAAAAAGGATACTTTCAAATTATATATCCATTTTACCAATACAATGAAAAACTTCCCCCCCTCAGCCCCCGTTTTAACACAATTTCTAAATTTCAAATTTTTCTGCATCATATCATTTTTGTGGCAATTTTTAATCCGGAAGAAGAAACATTGTTTAAAGATTGATACTCAATAAGTCTATAGAATTGCCATTGTACAACTTTCTCACTGCCCGTATATTTGTCTGCACCAATCTTATTTCTGGCGTTTCTTTCATCCAACCCTTTGACCTCCAGGTGACCTTGTCGTCATCACAGCCACACCCACTCTCGGCCCTGGCCATCAAAGAGTCGCTCGAGTCCAAGGCCGCAAGCAAAGGGTCAAAGTTCAAAGGTGAGCAGAAAAGGAGTCTTGGCTTGGTTAGATTTTTAGGGCGTTATATAGCTGGCTCAGTTGGTAGATCACCGGACTGACAAGCAGCAGGTTAGTGGTTCAAATCTCAGATGTTCTTTGGAAGTCTGGAAAATGTTACTTAGACTTCCTGAGAGGAATCGGTATTACAATGTAACTAAACTTTCAGATTAGAAATACACCAATAGTTTTTTGCTATATCTTATCAGGAACGAGTGTCCGTTACGAAGTTGAAATAAAAACAGTTTTTTAACTGATAATCTCAAAAGTAGCGAAAATGAAACATGTCGAAATCGTGACCAATGACACATGCCAAAACCGTGACCAATGACACATGCCAAAACCGTGACCAATGACACATGCCAAAACCGTGACCAATGACACATGCCAAAACCGTGACCAATGACACATGCCAAAACCGTGACCAATGACACATGCCAAAACCGTGACCAATGACACATGCCGAATCGTGACCATGCGAAATCGTGACCCTGTGACGACGTACCAAACTGTTCCTCAGGCTCCCCGGTGACCGCCCTCAAGAACGAGATTGACCGTCGCCTGTCGATGACCAACGGAGATGACCCCCCGCCCCCCCTGCACCCTGCGTTCGCCCCTGTGGAGCAGGTGAGACTCTGCCCAATCAACTACGCTCTTCTCTTTTTGGTGGAGGGTTGTTGTTGTTGTTGTTGTTGTTGTTGTTGTTGTTGTTGTTGTTGTTGTTGTTGTTGTTGTTGTTGTTGTTGTTGTTGTTGTTGTTGTTGTTGTTTAGTCCAGTGGCCTCTGAGACTCGGCCCAATCAACTACACTCTTCTCTTCTTGGTAGAGGGCTGTTGTTGTTGTTGTTGTTGTTGTTGATGTTGTTGTTGTTGATGTTGTTGTTGTTGTTGTTGTTGTTGTTGTTTAGTCCAGTGGCCTCTGAGACTCGGCCCAATCAACTACACTCTTCTCTTTTTAGTGGAGGGTTGTTGTTGTTGTTGTTGTTGTTGTTGTTGTTGTTTTTAGTTGATGTTGTTTAGTCCAGTGGCCTCTGAGACTCTGCCCAATCAACTACACTCTTCTCTTCTTGGTGGAGGGTTGTTGTCGTTGTTGTTATTGTTGTTGTTGTTGTTGTTGTTGTTGTTGTTGTTGTTGTTGTTGTTGTTTAGTTCAGTGGCCTCTGAGACTCGGCCCAATCAACTACACTCTTCTCTTTTTTGTGGAGGGTTGTTGTCGTTGTTGTTGTTAGTTGTTGTTGTTGTTGTTGTTGTTGTTGATGTTGTTGATGTTGTTTAGTCCAGTGGCCTCTGAGACTCGGCCCAATAAACTACACTCTTCTCTTCTTGGTGGAGGGTTGTTGTTGTTGTTATTGTTGTTGTTGTTGTTGTTGATGTTGTTTAGTCCAGTGGCCTCTGAGACTCGGCCCAATCAGCTACACTCTTCTCTTTTTAGTGGAGGGTTGTTGTTGTTGTTGTTGTTGTTGTTGTTGTTGTTGTTGTTGTTGTTGTTGTTGTTGTTGTTGTATTTGGTAATGGTGAGATAATTGTTAGGTATATGTGGTAATCATTAGGTAATTAGGGGTGCTATCAGAAGGTAATGAATAATCCCTGAGCAATCATTGGATTATAATTAATCTGCTCATTAAGCATAAGTTGATCTTTGTGTAGTTATAATTTATCAAAACAACAAATTAAAATTGTCTGAAACTAAAACGAAAAAAAAAGTTAAGTAAATATTTAACCAAATGTTCCAAAGAATTATTCATATCTTTGAATTTATTAATGATGTCTTAAATTTATTTGTAAAGAAAGAAAGAAACAAACAAAATGTTTTTCTCTAATTGAAACAGCAGTCCAAACAGCAACTACAACAACAGCAGCAGCAGCAGCAACAACAACAACATCAGCTAAGTTCCATGGCCAACCGCCCCTTGCCACTCCCGCCTGATGAGTTTCGCAGCCCCCATCACCGCTCTCGGAACCAGTCCCCCCAGCACCAGCAGAGTCAACAAGTGAACGGGTCCCCGACCAGTCGAGATGTATGTACTTCTATTTTTTTGTGTTAATAATGAATCTATTTGTAAATTTAACGTCTCTTAAAAATGATTTTTGCTTGACCTTTTTAGAATTGTAATTTATTTATATTCATGATATAGTTTTCTGTTTAATTATCAGCATATGTATGTATGTTAATATATTTTTGAACCAGTAGTATTTATTTAAGCTTCAATATTGTATAATGTAATCATTATTGAGCAATGCTAATGGGCAAGGACCTAAAACCTTACAGTGGTGGATATATACGCGCTGCATACAAATAATACATTGTTATTACCTCCCCACCACCCCACCCACTACCTCCAGCCCGGCAACAATCGGAGACCAGTGCACAGCAAGCACCAGCGAAGCCTCGACGACTACCACCTGCCCCGATCCTCGACCTCCCCCCAGGTCATGGTCTCCTCAGCCAGGCCGCCTGCCGGGGCAGGATCGGGATCGGGAATTCCCGGTAACCCTGGCAACGGCCTAAACCCCGGTGGTGGTGGTGGTGGTGGTGGCGGCGTTAGGCTCAGGGACTCCCCTCGGAAACGCCAGCCGCGGCCGATGAGCGAGATCGCCACTTCCTGTAGCGGGCACGGAGGGGCGAGGCCCGGAGGCTCGAGCTACTACGAACAGCAGCGCCAGTCGTTGCTCAGCAACTTTGCCGCCAGCTTCAGCCTTCAGCCCAGCGCGGAGAGCTCCAGCCTTCAGAGCCTACATCAGCCTAACGGGGAGAGTGTGGTGGGTCATCTCGCGGGAAATCTCCGAGCCGACGGAATGGTGAACATCTATGGCCCGGGGCCCGCGCCTTTCCCCAGGGAGGCCGAGGTGGAGGCTTACAGCCTGGCAACCGCGGCTTTTGAACCGATGGCGGTTGGAGGGCCCGGTGGAGTTAGAGGAGGTGGAGGTGGTGGAGGGGGTAGCAAGCGCGCCTCTTGGGCCTCGGAGGAAGTCGTTCTTCACTCTAGCCCGTCCAGGCTGCAGTTTTACCCGCAGCAACAGTCATCATCATCGTCGTCCTCACCCAGCCACCACAACCACCACAACCACCACCACAACCAGAACGGGAGAACGCCCGCCTCGACTGCTGCACTCGTCCACGGGAACCTGCGAGAACCGTCTCCGTCTTCTTCAACATCATCGTCATCTTCGTCACCGGCGCTGGCCAACCACCGCGGTTCTGGAGTGACAACCGCCCGGTTGCATGGCAGCCCCCAGCACCCGCCGGGTCAAGGGGCGGGTCAAGGGACGGGTCAAGGGGCGGGTCAGGGATCACCCTCCTCCGCCGCCTCACACGATGCGTCGCAAGTTCTCCGCTACCAGAACGACAGCCAGTTTGTGTCGGCCTCAGCCGTCGCCAAGGAAACGGGAGGACCAGGGTAAGTGTCATCATGGATGCTGTGTCTGAGTTTTAATAGTTATGGGCTCACGGTTTCTGCGTATTTCTTACTATCAGGTCATGATTTGTTTATTTGAAAATAGGATCATGATTTCCGCAATTCATGGATGCTGTGTCTGTGTCTGAGTTTTAATATGGGCTCACGGTTTCTGCAGTTTGTACAATTGGGTCAGGATTTCCGCATTTCTTACTATCAGGTCATGATTTGTTTATTTGAAAATAGGATCATGATTTTCTCAATTCTTACAATTGGGTCATGATTTCCTCAATTCTTACAATTCGGTCATGATTTCCTCAATTCTTACAATTGGGTCATGATTTCCTCAATTCTTACAATTAAGTCTTGATTTCCTCAATTCTTACAATTAGGTCATGATTTATTTATTTGCAAATAGGGTCATGACTTCCACAATTTGTACCTGTAGATGAGTACAAATTTAAACCGTATTTTCATTTCTTTATCATGAGAGGGGTTTGAAGACACAAATACAGTGTTAAAATCTTTCATCTGGGTCCATACTTCAACAATTATTTCTTTTAATCAACTTCTGATTTCCAAAATTTTTACAATCAAGTTTCAGTTACCATTGAAAAAATTTTTACAATCAAGTTATGATTTCTGCAGCCCCTTCTTCATATTGCCCTAGAGGCTCCTTTCAATTTTCACGAGAGTCAAGGTCTAAGAATTCATTTCTGTAAAGGACTATTTAATATCTGTCGCATCTATACGTTACTCGAAGGCTAGTAATAGGTTCGTCATAGGTTATAGCAATATTTTTTTTCTGTGAATTCATTTCTGTAAATGACTATTTAATATCTGTCACATCTAAGCTTATACGTTAGTCGACGACTAGTAATAGGTTAGTCATAGGTTATAGCAATATTTTTTTCTGTAGGGTCACTATAATTATGGGAGTTGGTAAAAAAAAAACTCTTTATATTTAATTGATTTTTGTTAAATGTAACAACAACAAAAGGTCGTCAGATTTCCCCACAACTAGTCTGTTAAGCTGTGTACCATCTTCAACATCATCCTGACTAATAATGCTTTAAAAATGCTTGTTAGCCTTTGTATTGTTTGTACAACGCTGTGTGTGTGTGTGTACCAGTTAAAAATGTCGTTATATTGTAACAGTTAAACGCCATGTGAAGATTACCTTGGTATTGTGAAGTGGTGGGAGCATGCGATGTGTTGTAGCCTTGGGTGTAAAAATATCGTACCTGCATTTTAGATAAATTTGGCCCTTTGTTGTTTTTTTTTTTACTTGAAAATTTCGATTGTTGAGTATCCTGCATTTTAGATAATTTTTGGTCCCTTTATTGTTTTTTGCTTGATGTGAAAGGCACGTCCACAATATTGCCTATATAGTGCTGATGTTGGGCGTTACACCAACTCAACAAAAGCTTGTAATGAAAATATCGATCGTTGGGTATCCACTGGAACTAGCAGCATGTTGCCCTTGGGTGCGGAGGTAAAGAAAAAAAAACAACCCAAAAAAACAATGCATTTTGTATGGGGTAATTGTGCTGAGAGGGGCTTGGACATTTATCAGTTTTCCCTAGGAATTTATATATTTTAGCGCTATCAAAAATTTCAAAAAAATTATTTTTCTTAAATTGAAAAGCATTTTTTGTGTTCAAAACTTTTAAACTCAACCAATAGATCTCTGGACGGTTACCCACAAATCGATTTAAATTAACTCGAGGGTTAAATGATTAAGATAACGAGAAAAAGTTTTTATAATATTTTGATTTTTTAGAATGGCAATTGCCTATTAATTTGACTCAAATCAAGATTTAGGATGCCTTTTCTAAATAGTCCTCCACAATATTTAACACTGGATGTATGTCGTGATTCTCTGCAGATGCTCAGAGAGATATTTCTGATCTCATTATTTGTATTTGTTTCCTAAATGCTTGTGAAGTGTTTTCAGTTTAACTTTTTGTTCTTTTGTTCTTTTGGTTTCAGTTTTGCTTTTTCGTCTCTGTCTCCGCTTTTAGAGAAAAATGCCTGGAGCTTTTTTTTGGTTTTTATTTTTACATGTACAATTTATTTTACCCTTTTTTTTTAATTTCTGAACTTTCAACAATGGTTGTTGTTGTTTTTTTTTTCTGAGGAAATTGATAAGGAAATAATATCATTCGTATATTTATATATTTATGACATTTATATAAATATAAATATATATACTTATATATAATATATCATGCTGATGATACCATGCAAGATAACAAATAAATGTATAGATGCTAACACCCAAACCCGTTAACTTGTGCGCCTTTTCTTTGTTGTTCAAATGTTGTGAAAAGTCATCCTGCGAATGAGTGTAAACAGCATAGCCATGCCATGCCATGCCATTCCCACTAACTTTATAGGCTAAGCAAACGAAATTGGAAAATTTTTAATCTTATAATTCTGCTGTCAATATAAAAATGCTTTCCTGGAAGTGTTCTAAAAATCTTTATTTTTTTTATTTTTTTACATTTTTTCAACTTTTTTTTTAGTTCAATTTTGGTGATGGTATTTTTTTTATTTTTTTTTTTTAATATAAGCTATTTTCTATTTTAAAGGATATAATTTACATAATCATATTCATAATATATGCCTAATGCTTGGAACTAACCCTTCACCCACCACTAATTCCTAGCTTCAAAGTATGAGAACCAAGGGAAACAAATCAAAGCTTCATAGTACAATTATCAGATAAGGGGAACAACCCGAGATTTGTGGCAATCCTGGACCTGAGTGTAGGGACTGTAGTCAGTTGAAACCCTGATATAACGTGGTCGGCGGGACCATGTGAAATCTCTGTTGTTATAGCAGAGTCTTGTTGTATCAGTACCCTACTATAGCAGAACCCTGTTATATGTAGATCTATAGCCATTTCAAACAAATGCTGGCAGTTGATACAATGATAGCCTATGGCTTTTTATTTATTTCTAGTTTTTCCGCATGTGCAATAATTATAAAGTACCAATGTGGAATGAAATGTGTTTTGTGCTTCAGTCGATTTTGGCTTTGATCGGGGTGATGATTGCAGTGCTGTGGGTATTATTATTTACATTTACATTTTCGATGAATCTGGTGTTTATAGACCTATTATCTATAATCTGATGTTTGTAGATCGATGTTGTATTTCTTTTCATCTACTTCTCCGTCGCCATAGTCATCCTTCGATCATTTCTTCTTATGCTTGACTTGTTAGGGTTTTTTGGTGTTGTTTTTTGTTGCTATTCTTGTAGTTGTTGTTGTTGTTGTTGTTGTTGTTGTTGTTGTTGTTGTTGTTGTTGTTGTTGTTTATGGCTCGTGTTCTTGTTCTTGTCATTGCCTTTTTCTACTTCTTTTGGTCCATCTTCCTATTATTATTATTATTATTATTATTATTATTATCATCATCATCATCATCATCATCCATCATCATCATCATCATCATCATCATCATCATCATCATCATCATCATCATCATCATCATCATCATCAGCAGCAGCAACAGCAGCAGCAGCAGCA
>RQTK01000805.1:138458-151967 GCA_003991915.1 Elysia chlorotica | reverse complement strand
ATAGTGCTTGTACAATGTGTGTTTGTGGTTAGGACGGGAAAGATATTGTGGCGTTGATTGAAGGAAAAGGAGGTGAAGGGACTGAGGTAGAGGTAGACAGATAGAGACAGACAGACAGGCAACGACTGAAAGAGTGAAAGAGAAAGAGAGAGAGGGGCAGAAACAGACAGACAGAACGAGAGAGAGAGATTTATAGAGATATTGGTGAGGCGAGGATCAATGAAAAAAAATTTGGTAAAATTCACTGTCACTACAATTATGTTGCAACCGTCTTTATTTCTGATCTTACATAGAATAATGCACCATCAAATTCTCTCTCCCCTGATCCTTCCTACTCCCCTACATCACCCCACTCCCCATCGCTCTACCACTTGCAGCAACCCCCCTCCACACGCAACCCCCCACCCCCACACACACTCCTTTTACCCCTTCCGTTTTCAACGATGCAAGATGTTCGCAAACATTTAGTCTATCGATAAACTATTGAGTATTTAGTACAATGTCGCTGGCTAAGTGTTGGCAATTTGGTTTGGCCACCCGGAGCTAAATGGTATCGCAAACAGAAAGTTATTGAGATGTTAACTGCTCTAGCATGATTGTTTGAGTCACTAATTGTCTTTTAGTTGTATATGACTGGATTACTTACAATACGTGTAGGCCTTTTTTAATGGTCTTTTAGTTGTACATGAGTGGATTACTTACAATACATGTAGGCCTACTGGTGATGTTAACTCCTCTAGCATGCTTGTATGAGTCACTAATGGTCTTGTACAACACTGGTTCACTCACAATTCTTGTACTTGTCGGTGCGGCTCCAGTTTGCTATGACCCGTTCTAACACACCTTACGTTATTCTAAAGCCCTAAAAAGGTACTACATTGTATCTCAGTATCTGTTAAGCAGAAAACAATGCTTATTACTGCCCTATATATACTTTTAAAAAAAACGCAGTTTTTCAAATGAGGTAAGTAGCTGTGTACTTATTTTAGCGCTTTGAAATCCAGAAATAGCCGCTTTTCTTTAATTCGAATCCTCAAATCCCAAGCCATTCGCATTATGACGTTTCTACTAAGATATATCCCATCTAGTCGGATACGGCCCACGTATGGGCCTTAGCAGAACCGGTAAAAGTTCAATCTGTAACAATTGTTATCATTATATTGTGTGTGTGTTTTTAGTTAGCGTGAGACGAAAAAGTGTGTGTGTGTGTGTGTGTGTGTGTGTGTGGAAAAGGGGGGAGAACTGGTGCAAGCGGTAGAGCAATGGGCTTCCAATCGGGAGGTCCCTGGTTCAAAAGCCACTATTGGTCAACAACTTATTTATTTGATTTCCTCCACTACTGGTTAGGTTGGTGTCTTTATAATGTGTCCGGCTGAGGAGTCTTTGTATCACTTTTGTCTAAGTGTGGTAGCGCATAAAATTGTCAGTCGTTAGTCTTGGAGCCCGTCCACAACATAGCCTGTATACATGTTGAGCTGACGTTGGAGCATCGCTGAAAACACAAGTCAGATATTGTATAATTACTTCGTTTACACAAATCGCCAGTTATAAACAATCTTAAAAACTATACAATCATGGTTTACTCAAGTCCAAAGACCAGTACATTATATTTTCATCTCAGCTTAAAACTTTGGCTAGTTTTTTAAACTAAGGTCAAAACTGGGAATACATAATATATGTTACTTTGCTATTATTATTCAAGGACAATACGTCTACAAGAATACGATGTACTAAATGCTTCTCTCTCTTCTAGACCCCGATCTATCGCGCTGTATCGACCAATCTAATAGAACCGTCAACACCAAACAATACAAGCTTTACGATGTACGAGGCGATAAGGACTCACGACTCTAATGCATGGGCCGTTATGGTCGCTCATTGGCTCAATAAGGCTAAGCTACAGCTATGATTGGACAATATTGCAGATTTGGTTACCTATAGTCATCGTTTTCAATGTGGACCCCATCATCTCAAAACCTCTAATAATGTACGAGGACGAAAGAAGAATGCGTGCTAAATGCTTATCTTTCTCTCTCTCTCTCTCTCTCTCTCTCTCTCTCTCTCTCTCTCTCTCTCTCTCTCTCTCTCTCTCTCTCTCTCTCTTTCTCTCTCTTTCTCTCTCCCACTTTCTTCACTACTACTACCCACTTATTTCTCCTCCATATACCAACCACAGCAGAGTGCTTTGTATATCGCCCCATACCGCCAACTCGGTCTCACACACACCCATTCATCTCAAACCCTCTCTCCAGCCGTCCCTTCTTTTCACCCATTGAATGGAGGCACACCTTCACAATTAGAGAAGAATTAATGCCGTCTACGCTTGACTACCAAGCCTTGGGTTCTAGATCTAGATCTACGACTGTGCAACTTCTCCGCAATCCTCCACTGGGTTTCTCACGACCATGGGGGCCAACTTCTGGAGCAAGTGGTATAGTAGAGCCTTCGTCTTCCAATCACGAGGTCCTTGGTTTGAAACCTATGGTCGGTCAGAGTTTAATTGTCCCCATTTCTCCCCTACTGACTGAGTCGGTGTCAGCATAATAACGTGAGCGGCTGAGAAAAGAAATTTGGTATCCCCGCAATGTCTCTATGTGGCAGTTCTTTAATTGTCATACTTTAGTCTTGGGGCCCATCCATAATATAGTCTTGTCAATGCTGACGCTGGACTCTAAATTAACGAACTCAAACTCAAACCCCATGTCCGATGCATCTAGTTAGACCCCGTTTACACGACTTGGTCACCCGAGAAAAACCCGTCAAGGGTCGTAGAAACGTCAGGTCTGCAGCAGGCAAATGGCATAGGTTTTAAACACTAAACAACAACAACAACAAAAGAGCAGAAATCTAGTACACCATTTTTTTTTGCCTCGGCGTCCAATCATAACTCTTTCCAAGACAGAGGTAACGTTGAAAAGTTTTCATTTACACTCTTACTCTTAGCCGTTTTGGGAAAAACGTAATCAAAAGTTTTGACTGACCGTTAAACAGATTTATTACTATGCCTTTAGTCCTAATGTTTATTTTTAATTTTATACCCGGGCTGCCAATGTCTAATTTTTTGTTTTAATGATTCTTCTATAAAAAAAAAACAAACAACAGAACACTATGATGCTGTTACCTTTATCTTTTTAAAAACCCAAACTGCAAAATACAACCTTTTAAATGTCACCTCACGTGACGGAGCCAATGAGCCAATCAGAAAACCCCATGCCCAAGTAAACGGCGTCATTACGTCACTCATCATGGTCGTGTGTGGGTCGCAAAGGCTGTAGTGTTTTGTGTACGTCCTAGTCCTAGTCCTACAGCTCAGGACATGCCGGTAAGATGGGTGACCGTGTGACCAGTGTGACCAGTGTGACCAGTCAGGCGTGACCGCTGTATACAGTGGACATTGTACTGGCCTCTCCTGGTTCATTGTCTGGTCACTTTCTCAGGTTTTTTGGGAATGAACTGGTCTGGGGGAAATGTATGGGATTGGGCAGGGGGAAAGGGAAAAGGGGGGGGGAGAGAGAGAGAAGAGAGAGAGAGAGAGAGAGAGAGAGAGAGAGAGAAATGAAGAAACAGTGAGAAGGGATAATTAATCAGACAGACAGGCAGTCAGACAGATCTAGAAAGCGAAATATATATAGAGAGAAATAGATACAGAAAGGAAGGCATGTAATAGAAATAGAAAATGATAGAAGAATAGAGAAGTAGGGAGAGAGAGAGAGAGAGGGGGGATAGACAGATAAATAGACACACAGAGAGAAATAGAGAAAGAGAGAGAGACACAGAGAAATAGAGGGTGGGAGAGACAGGGTCAGAGAGATAGATAGATAGATAGATAGATAGATAGATAGATAGATAGATAGATAGATAGATAGATAGATAGATAGATAGATAGATAGATAGATAGATAGATAGAGCTACGGCTCGAAACTCCGGAGTCGCGACAGGCAAGTAATTTTATTATTATTATTATAGATAGATCGATAGATAGATAGATAGATAGATAGATAGATAGATAGATAGATAGATAGATAGATAGATAGATAGATAGATAGATAGATAGATAGATAGATAGATAGATAGATAGATAGATAGATAGATAGATAGATAGATAGATAGAGAGTAGATAGATAGATAGATAGATAGATAGAGAGAGAGAGAGAGAGAGAGAGACAGAGATAGAGAAAGATAGCTAGATAGAGAGAGCGCTAAGAGATACAACTACCACAATGACTCATGGCTAAAACACGTTAAACCCCACATTGTCGAGTCCCACCAACAGCTGTTAGATGTGGACTTTAGTTTCACACCACACGGGGCTTTCAGTAAACCCCCCCGTCTCATTGTCTGACTGTCTGACTGTCTGACTGTCTGTTCTGTGTGTTTTGTGACACATTGTGAGTTGGCCAGACCCACAAACCATAGTCCGCTACATGCATTGTACGACATTGTACTATATTGGATTAGTTTATTACAATGGCCGAGTTGCCGACCCAACCAACGTACCAAGCGGGTGTTATAAAGCTAAACAAAATGGGGGCAAAGTGGTAAAAGTGGTAAAAGAGGTAGCTCGTTGGTCACCCAATAGGATATTCTGCAGTTCGAAACCCACGAGCGGCTTATTTGTTGGGTTGGTGTCGGATAAGATGGCCGGCTGAGACAGCTGGAGTCATGATATCCCCGCACTGTCTCGTTGTATTTGGCAACACGTAAAATTTTCAGACGTTAGTCTTGGGACCCGGCGCCGTATATGAGCCTCTATGTAACATAATAGATGTAAAACTAGAAGAGAGCTAAACTCTTACTCTCTCTCTCCCTCTCCCTCTGTCTCTCCCTCTCTCCCACTGTCTCCCTGTCTATCGCTGTTTCTTTGTCTAAGTATTATATCTCATTTTTCCCAACCCCTTTTATTCAGCATTCCCCCCCCCCCCTTTTTTTTTAACATTTATTTCTTTATATCTTAAAGGTGTCGATGTTTTATTGTTTCTTTGTCTAAGTATATCTGTCTCATTCTTTCTAACCCTTTTTATTTACAATATTCCTCCCCATTTAGACCTATACCATTAACATTTATTTCTTTATATCTTAAAGGTGTCGATGTTTTAATGACCGAAAAAGAAAGAAAATAAATGCATGTATGTCTGTACACCTGTGTGTTTTTGTGCGTGTGTGTGTGTGTGTGTGTCTGTCTGTGTGGGTGTAACTGACACCTGACGTGTGTGAATTTGTATAGTTAAGAATGATGTCGACTGACAAGCAAAGGAATTTCACCCCTTGGCTAATTTTTTGGCCCTAATTACACAGCGCTATTTTTACATCTCCAGTTAATGAGCCTGCAGTTAACCCTAATGATCAGTTCGGGTTTCTCTTCGTTGCAAGACTGCAAACCTCACGTAAAAAAAAAGTATTGATACCGGGTTTTCCCCCACTTTTTTGTGCACACAATTGCACACTTTTCATAGCCGGTGGAGTTGGCAGGTATATGTATGTCGTTGAGGTGCGATATTTATAGATAGGTTTTGATAGGGGATAGACATCTATTGATTGTGCTCAGGTTTAACTCAGACCATCGATTTCAACAGGATCTAACTAGAACACACAGACTGGGTCAGTGTTAGTATACTATAATGTGACTGACCGAGACCTGAGATATCGGCTCGCAGCCCCATCGCCGTGTATGGCTTTATTTAGGCCTAGGACACGTTAGACTATTGGAGTAAGATGCACAAACATGACGTAGCGTACGTCTCGTCGTAAAACTTCTTATTCTTATATTGTTACGACGAGGCGTAAGCTACGTCTTGTTTGTGCATTCCACCCGTTGTAACTTTGGCTTTCTCTGAACAGAATGGTGTTTATTTTTCATACGAAACTGGATCGTAAGTACAACGTCGTAGTAACTTACGACGATTTGTTAACTTTCTTATTCTTATAAAAATTATAGGTACGACGCGTCGTAGATTTTCTTATTCTCATATAGGTACGACGGGTCGTAAGCTACGACTACGTTGTACGTACAGCCCAATTTTTGCAAATCTTAATCCAATATCTGCGTTGATGTTTCGGAAAAGCTTTGTTGGAACGGTATGTTATTATTTTCTGCTAAGCAAATAATATCCTCCACGTTAGGAATATAATTTTTTCACTAGTTAAACCCATGCATACCAGGTATTTATATATATGCGCAACGAAAGATAAATATGGCAAGGGGAAGATAAACAGGCATAAATTATTTTTAAAGGGAAATTCACTAAGCTTGCCATTATATATTGTATAAAGCGTTTAGCACTGGTCTGAGTAAGTTGTGTCGAAATCGATTATAGGAATTGTGGTTTTCTTCCAATATGATAACTTCTTCTTTATAACGTAGAATAGTGTGGTTTTGCAGTGTTATAATAGTTAAATTTAATTTATATTGTTCCGGCGTATGCGGTTATTAGACTTATTATCAACGCGTTCTTTGTTTTCATGAAGGAAAAAAACAACAACAAATAATTGGTGTGGACAAGCACTACTTCATTATATGACATTTGGAAATGCAATTAATGTTTAGTAATAAATACTCGCTGATCAAATTAAGTCCAGATTTGTCACGTCTAAAACTTTTGAGACAATAACAGATTGGTGACAGAAAATATTGTTTTTCCAACGGAGGGAATGGACATTCAATGTCAAATCTTTACTGTGCTTCTGTAGCTTATCAATATATCATAATTATTATCAGGTGTGTATTGTATATATATTAATGCTTGGAAACTGTGGACGTTAAAAAGTAACCTGTCGCTTAGTGAGATGAAAAAAATTGACCATAATTATTACACACGGAATAAACCGACCTAATTACCAATTAATCTACCTTTTAGTAGCGTTACAAGTATTAAACTGTTGTGGAACTTTTTACAGTATTGTACGTTTATGAACTTGGACATTTTGGATTTTAGCTACAGTACTACATAGTAGTGTAAAATGACTTTTTTATTTGTAGTGTAATGAACTTGGCTCACCCGTGAAAATTAACGTGATTACACCAACTACCCCACAAAGTGAGACTGTGGGTTTCGTTCTGACAATCCGGATTACACATACGCTGAGTGTAGGATGTAGGATCGATATGAGTGTGTGCGTGTGACAATCGTCAACAATTCATCTCCTCTGGACCATTATGATGCCCCGGGACACGATGTGTTCGGTTGCCCCAGCGACGGGCTAGAGACTCTTAGCAGTCTTAGCAGTTTGTGCTGGGGGGAGCCGGCGTTGCTAGAGACTCCTAGCAGTCCTAGCAGTTTGTGCTGGGGGGAGCCGGCGTTGCTAGGGACGCTGGGGTTGCTAGCATGCCCTACTACTACGACCTGCGCATCGTCCGCTGGCTGGCGGGCAGGACTCGCCGGAAGAAACTGGAGCAGCACCAGCAGCAGCTGACCATCACCAGGCCAAGATACAGGTCAGTTGGTAGCTACGCCCACCAGGGTAGACCACGCCCATTAGGGTAGACCACGCCAATTAGGGTAGACCACGCCAATTAGGGTAGACCACGCCAGGATAGACCACGCATATTAGGTGACCACGCCCATCATGGTAGACCTCGCTTATCAGGGTAGACCACGTCTATCGGGGTAGACAACGCCCATTAGGGTAAACCACGCCCATCAGGTAGACCACGCTCATCAGCGTAGACCACGCCCATCAGGGTAGACCACGCCCATTAGGGTAGACCATACCCATCAGGTAGACCACGCCTATCAGGGTAGACCACGCCCATTGGGGTAGACCACGCCTTGTTTTAGCGTTTATAATCATAATGTATTCAGATGGTCCTCTTATGACCAGAACAATTATAACACCACCCAGTCCGGTAGTAGACAAAGAACAGCATATTTAGATGTCTAATTAAATAGATGGGCAACCAACATAGACATGGTAAATTTAGACTTAAAAAAAACCCATAGAGATGAGTGGTTTGCCATCATCAGCTATATCTGCTCTAGACCCGGTACTTGATGAATTAATGAATTACTTGTACTCTCCTAATCTGGGTAAGGTCAGTGTAAAGCCAAGCCTAGCGTGATACGCCATTAGAAGTCACTCACAGCTGTTATATTATGACACGATCCATCAAGATCAAAATAAATCTAATTTCTAACTGACGCTCAACGTCAGCTCTATATAGGCTGTATTGTGAACGAGGCCCAATACTAACCTCTGACAATTGTATGTGCTCCCATACAGAGACAATGCGGGGAGACCTGGAATCCTGTCTTAGCTGGTCTTATTATACTAACACCAGGTCAACCAGTAGAGGACAGAATTGGACATTAATGATTAATACATTTTTGATCGAACGTTTGTTTTGAAAATCCAACGCTTTACCACCTGTGCTAGTCCCCCCCCCCCAACCCCTCCCTTGTCCGTTTTCTTAGAGGAGATGAAAGGGAGACGAGGTCACGTGGTCAAATCCTGATTGTTGTGATGTGGTCTTACTCTTCGAGATTATCTCAGTTTTTAGCGGGTCCCTGTCAGGTTTGGCAACCACCAGCTAAAACGGGAATACCCTGACCGCCTGATGGTAGCGTCGCGTCCCGTTTGGCGCCGTGAAGGATCTGTATTGAGACCTAGACCTGGGAGTCGCTTAACAAGCAGGCGGCCTAGCTCTCTATGACCAAAGATATTACAGACATTGTTTGGAGGGAAGTGGGAAAGGGTTATCGACCATCAGCTAAAAGGCGGGATGAGGGATTCGTGGTTTTTACTTTTTGGAAGGAGACTGAGGGTTTTGGCGTCTGTCGCTCCGACAAAATAATGGTCGGCCATATATATAAATACAGATATAGCAGATCCATGGCGCCAATTTCCTTCTAACCGCTTGCATTCTTGAACTGAAATATAGTCCCTATTTCTCCTTATTGCCTAATTGTAGGCAGTAAAAAAAGTTGGGGGAAAGGGTGGGAGGGGGATGGGGGGTGGCGAGATGGTCCAAAAGTAGACCACATGGCTTATAATAGAAGGGAATGTGGGTTCGATCTCTGCCCATGTCGCCTTGATTTTTTCTCTACTATTTGGGTCGGTGTTGATGTAAGCATGAGAATAATGTGACTGCGGCTCTGGGGTACTGTGGCTTTCAAGATACTACTTAGTTTTAGAGAGATATACCTGGGGACCACACCATTAACAACCTAAGTAAAATTATTACCCATGCTCTGTGGTTTTGTACAATTCTGACCAAATTTGGTCATGCAAGTAGGTTTTTAACAATGGAAAATTTGAGCAATGGAAGTGTGTCAATTATCTTTTACCAATTTGAATGAAAGAAAATCTTCTTTGTCATCTTAAGCGACCATCGGAAACCTGGAGTTTTCTCTCGGGTGACTACCACACTCTCTGGTAGCATTGTAGCTGGTTAGGATACATGAACCACTTTTTGAACTTAGGAGGCATTTAATCATAGAACCGCGCTCTGTTGAGAGAGAGGGAGGGAGAGAGAGAGAGCGAGAGAGAGAGAGAGAGAGAGAGAGACAGACAGAGACAGAGAGAGACAGAGAGAGAGAGAAAGAAAGAAAGAAAGAGAGAGAGATAAAGACTTACATTGTCGTTGAATCATTAGAGTTCTCGGGTTGTAAGTACAACGTCGTGATAGCTTACAACTCGTCGTAAGAATATGCAAATAAGAAGGTTTGTGACCAGGCGTAAGCCATCGCGACGCTGTACATTGTACTTACGGTTCTAGTTCAGTAGGAGACAAAGCAGTCGCGCCTAAATCTTTTCGTGCATACTTGTGAACAGTTGACCTGTTTCTCTGAAAGGACCCCAAGAGAAAGTTTAATCGTGTGTTGTTGTACAATCCTCAGACAAATTGGGGTGCATTTTATCTTAGGACGACCAGAAAGTCTCACAAGGGAAATAAATTGTCTTTGTTGTGGTAGCGAGTCAGAGAGTTGATCGGGCGTTGTCGTAGAATCATCAGACAAATAATATGGGGATGCTTTATTTCTACAGAATACCGCGGTACCAGAAAGTCTTGCAAGGAAACTAGGAAACCAAACATGATATTTATTGTGGGAGCTATTCAGATGCAGAGAGTTTAATTGCGTGTTGTTGTTCAATTTTCAGACAAACTGGGATGCATTATTTGCGAGAAGACCATCAAGTACTATAAGGAACAAAAAAGAAATAGCATTGTGGAAGTGGGTCACGGGCATAGATATATAAATAGCTTTTTTATAGATCTATGGTCACGGGGTATCAGGATGCCACGAGTGGGACCTGCTTAAGCGAACAGCCTACACGTTTATTTATTTTTAAGTTTATTTTGAATGGTGGCTGAAAAGTTGAAAAAAAAACAACAACGAAATAAGTGTCTTGAAATATTTGATATAAAGCCATAATCTATCCTAAACAGGGTTTATCTTAGTGAATTAAAGTGTACACAATGCAAAATAGTGCAAAACAACGCAGACAAATTAATACGCTTCTTTGATTTAGCTTGCAACCTTTGAATTTCATTTTTCTCAAAAGTACAAACAGTGTAGATGAAACCTTTTTAATGTCAACTCGTGAGATAGAGATGGCTTGATAGTACTGCTGGATTTCTATTCGAGAGGAACCAAGTTCGATTCCGCGACCGGGTGAAAATAATAAATTTGTCAAATTTTGGCCCCTATTGATATGGTCGGAATGGTGTCAGTGAACATGTAAATTGATAAGCTGAAACCTCCTGGTATCACCCCACTTTCTCTATGCCATGTGACAGCACGTCAAACTGTTAGTAGTGGGACCCGTCACCGTAAAGCGTCTACCTCGGTAACCTAGACGTTAAACTAGGGGAGAGCTTCGCTTTAATCTACAAAGACATGGCAGTAAAAAAATAGACGTATTTCAATGGTACATGTACAAAGAATTACCAATTGTACATGTACAAAGAATTACCAATTGTACATGTACAAAGAATTACTTACTCTAGATAAAGGCCGATAAGTGGCCTAGTGATGAAAAAATAACAGTTCTCTCCACTTGGATTCTTTTAGTAGGTCATGCCGAAAGTGTCTGATTGTATTCTACTTAGCGATGACTATGACCCATCAACTTATTATTCCACCTAAGTGGGTATGTGGGTAACGGGGTTTGCTATAAAACCACGGACCTCCGTTCTACAATTTTAGATTGGTCAGAGAATGTCCACACTTCGTTAGAATTATTACTAGATTATACATGGTGACGTCTTTAGCGTTTCAGATAGATTTATGAATTTATCCGCAACTGATCGATGAAAATTGAATTTACATTGTTTAATTTGATCCTGTAACTTCGAAACATCCCAACATTTGTTTTTCTTAATAGAAGTTTTAGAACACCGAAAAATTAGTGATCTAGAACTACACTATACCAAAATGCGCCAGAAAGGAGATTTTATGTACCTCCCGCCATTGCCAGTTGCTAGGCAACCTGACGTGAACGTTTCTTGTGTAACTCTCACGTGTGGAGGAAAATTCAGTGTGAGCAGTGTCATAGTGGCCTTCAACAATGGGTGAGTCATGATTGAGTGGCGGGACTATACAGTGCTACTAGTCTAGCGGGTAGGTGGGTTGGTTGGTTGGTTGGTAAGATCGGTTTCTTATCGCCCTTTGTCCAACACCAGCTCTATATTGGCTATATTGTGGACGTGTCCCAAGAATAACGTCTGATAGCTTGGTAACTATCACACAGGACATTGCGGAGATACCTGGACTCCTGTCTCAGTCGGTAACGTTATACTAACACCGATACAGCCAGTTAGGGGACAAAATTGGACAAATAGATTTTTCACCAATCAAGGGTTTTGAACCTGTACCCTCCCGACTGGTAAACCAGCGCTTTACCACTTGCGGCAGTTCGCCCCCCCCCTCCTCCTCCTTCAGCAGTAGGCTACCTGTTGTGCCGGGTCATAGGGCTGTCGTATGCATTCTACTGGGCCGAGCTTTTTTCGAGCGAGGATTGTATGTACCACGCCGTGTTAAAATTGAGTATATTAATAACCCCCCCCCCCTCTCATGATAGGGTTATACGGTTGGTGAGTAGATTGGCAGACTTCTTAACTTCCGTCGTCAGCTACTGTATGGTCTCTTGGATGGGTTCTAAGACTATCGTCTAACAGTTTTACGTGCAGCCACATAGATCTAAGGGCGCTGCGCGGTTATCAGATTTTCTGTCTCAGCCGGTGCCATGACACAGACCCAACTACAAGTAGTAAATAGCAATGTAACTTATTGGGATTCGAACCCTTGACTTCCTGATTACAAGTTGTCCGTTCGATCGCTGAACATTCTGGCTCCCTGACAAACGGGTCGATTCGAGTAATAATACTATTATAGACCAAGACAAACTTTCATAGACCTTTTTCGTTTCTTTTCGCCATCAGCACACAGTATTGTTAATTACATTTCCCTTTCCTATTCTATTTTTTATAGATATAATTCTTTAAATTTAATTAATGCTTTTTGGTCTCCCATTAAATCATTTAGTCTACATTATTAAACTGTTTCGTATATTTCTTTAGCCTTTTTCTAACAACGTGTGGCATCTTTTGGTGATATATGTCGCGGGCGTCCATTAACTGAAAGCTACATGGCTGATCTTTCATTGGTGATATATAATTATTATATGCCGTCGTCTTCCATTAAGTGAAAGTTAAAAAAAAAACGTCTTGATTGATGTGTTTTCAACAATGTTAATGTTGGAATCAGCGGGGAGAGAGAGAGAGAGAGAGAGAGAGAGAGAGAGAGAGAGAGAGAGAGAGAGAGAGAGAGAGAGAGAGAGAGAGAGAGAGAGAGAGAGAGAGAGAGAGAGAGAGAGAGAGAGAGAGAGAGAGGGGAGTGTGGGGAGAGAAATAGAAAATGAAATAGAGAGAGTCAGGGATATTCACAGAGAGTATTAGATTGACTTAAGCATCGAGATTGCTTTGTTTAATTATTCGTGTTTTGTTGTTGTTGTTGTTGTTGTTGTTGTTGTTGTTGTGGTCTTTTCTGATATTAATTATTATTGTCATCCCCGATGTAACATGAATGCACGCACTGAAGTGATTAGAACTGTATGGAGATAAGGAGATTATATAAACATGACCTTGTTCTTATTTTTTTTTTTCCCGTTTGTTTATTGTTTTGTTTTCCGCTCTAACACGTATCATTTTGTGCTGCCGTTTGGACATGTCGGCCTTGAGTTTCATCTAGATAAGTGACTGCTTTCTAATCCTATTAACAAAATTAATAATAATTATGTTTAGCGGGAATGCAAAGCTTACAGCTGATAGATATTGTTGTTTTGTTTTCGTTATTACGACGTCAGGTTGGCTTGGGAGAACGTGAAGTTAGGGTGATAGTGATGATGATGATGATGATGATGATGATGATGATGATGATGATGATGATGATGATGATGATGATGATGATGATGATGATGATGATGATGATGATGATGATGATGATGATGATGATGATGATGATGATGATGATGATGATGATGATGATGATGATGATGATGATGATGATGATG
>RQTK01000805.1:0-72840 GCA_003991915.1 Elysia chlorotica | reverse complement strand
ATAATTATCTCTGCCACAAGGGAATGGTACGAGGCTTGAAAGGGTTAAAGCAGAGCAAAACACCAATATAAATACTCTGTTTGTCACAGGGGAATGGTAAGGGGGTTGAAAGGGTTAACGGCAGCAAAACACCAATATAATTATCTCTGCCACAAGGGAATGGTACGAGGCTTGAAAGGGTTAAAGGAAAGCAGAACACTGCAAACACCAATGTAGTTATAGTCTTAACTCTTCCACAAGGAAATGGTACGAGGGTTGAAAGGGTTAAAGGAGAGCAAAACGCAGCAAAAATATAATTATACTCTTATCTCTGCTACAAGGCAATGGTACGAGGGTTGAAACGGTTAAAGGAAAGCTAAATGTTGCACAAAGATCCTGACCAATCAGCTGGCCGACCTCTGCCACAAGGGAATGGTACGAGGGTTGAAAGGGTTAACGGAAAACAAGAGGCTGCAAAAATATAATTATTCTCTTATCTATAGTGTGAGATAGGAAAAGAAAGATCCATATTTTCAACTCATATGCTTTTTAGAGGAAGTGAGAAGTGCAAACAGTCAGTTCTGGTGCTATTTTCATTAGCTAAAATTTTTTTTTTTTACAGAAATTTAATGCAAAAAGTACCGATTTTGACCTTGTTAGAGTAACTGAAATAGCCAAAGTTAGATAATCCTGTCAAAATCAAAAGAAAACATGGGTTCAATCAGTTAAATATTTTCTCATAACAACTGAAATCCTAAAGAGATATTTAGTTGGAATCTTTAAACATGGACAATATTTCTGTTAAAACCAAACTTCTTATCAACTTTATACTATTTTGATTTTTTTTTCTACTACAGAACGCAGAATACAGAAATTACCATAGGAAAAATTTTGTAATCTGGTAATTGACAGATGAAAACATATTGTGTCATCTATATACATGTTACTATAATAAAGTTACTGTTTATCTCTTTATGAAAATAAGCATAATAAAAACAGGAAGTTTTTCTAATTTTACAACATGCAGAATAGAAAATTGATATGGGCGTATACATGTATAAATTGTCATACCATTTGAGGCGTCTCGCCATTTTAATATTCTATTTTTGACTCGACACATTTCAGGGCAATACTCCCCAAGCCAAGGCCCTGGCCCGAAACCTCACAGAAAAACTGGCATCGCTGAAGACCAAGATTCAAGATGCTTTGGTTAGCCAGGTGAGTTAGTTGGTCACGTTGATGTTTTTATACCTAAGTCGTTGTTTTTTCTTTATTTTGCTGTGTGTGTTATTAAATGTTGGTTTTGTTTCTTGCTGGGTGAATTTGATTGTTTAACAACATTTTGTATAAAAATACATATGTTTAATTTTTAAAATTCCTTTTAATTTTTATATAAAAATATCAATAAGATGATACAATCAGAAACTTCATATGAGTAGACTGAGGCATAAAGAAATAGTAATAACAAGAATAATGTTAATAATAACAGCGATCATAACGATGAAAGTTTTTTGGGTTTGTTTTTTTTAATTACATCAGAAATAATCACAATTATAAGGATAATGATGATAATAATAATAATTAATAATAATGATAATAATAATAATAATAATATTAATAATAATAATAATAATAATAATAATAATAACAATAATAATTGTAATTGTAATATCACTAATAAGTAAGGCTGACTAAACATATGTTTATTTTATCCTAGGTTGCTGACGACTTCATTGATACGACCACACCTCTGAAACAGCTGTCCGAGGCTGCAGTGGCCCCACTGAGTAAGTTTGATGACAGAGTGAGAGTTGTAAAGAAAGAAATCAGCCAAATTATCCCACCTTTTGTGGTTGACATCATATGAAACATATGTGCCCATAAATATGTTCGCAGATATGATTTTGAGATGTGGGCTACATGCCAAGAGGTGGTCAGAGTTTTTAAAAAATATGATATTTGCATGTTGAGGATTTCGCCCTTGTGGGTCGAGATGATTAAGGCAGTACCTTCCTTCTGTAAACCTGAGTAAAACCTATGTCTGAAGTGGTAGAGCGTTGGTTATCCAATCTGGTTGTCCGCGGTTCAAAACCCTTGATTGGTCAAAAATTAATTCTTCCAATTTTGTCCCCTACTGGTTGAGTTGGTATTAGTATAATGTCACAGGCGGAGTCAAGGAGTCCATTTCTTCCTGCCTTGTCTTGTGTGTGTGAGCACATAAAATTCTCAGATGTTAGTCTTGAAACATATCCACAATATAGCCTATATTGTACATGTACTATTGTACGTTAAGCAACCAACTCACTCTCTCACCTACGCCTGTGTTCTCAGACTTTCAAACTGATCTTCTCAAAATAAGAATTTCACACCTTTTCGCTCAAAATCTGATGTATATATGGTACTGCTAAGTCACCAATCACGCCCTGACTTACCCAGATGTTAGTCTTGGGACATGTTCACAATATAGCCTATATAGTACATGTGCTATTGTACTTTAAGAAACCAACTCACTCTCTCACCTACGCCTATGTTCTCAGACACACCCACACCCATACAAACACACTGCACACACAGACACTCAATATCCAAAAGCAAAATTTGACATGATATTACTTATCAATAGTATCATTGAATGAAAATAAAAAGACATTGAGATAAAGATATATATTTCTTTGTTTTTTGTTTCAACTGGCAAAAAATTATGATTTGTATGTAAATATCTAAGTTTCAGATTAAGTAAACATTAGAGACCATCTTTTAAAAACTTGAATGCAGTACAAGAACTATTGTACGTTAAGAAACCACCTCACTCTCTCACCTATGCCTGTGATCTCAGACACACCTGGGCGGCAGCAGAACTTCGAGGGCAAAGTCCACCAGTTCGCCGACCACGCGGCTCGTCTTGCAGACACGGCAAACTCGGTTGCAAAGTCCACCAGTTCGCCGACCACGCGGCTCGACTTGCAGACACAGCGAACTCCGTGGCCACGGCCGGAGGCTGCCCCAACAAGCAGACGGTAGAGGCTATCTTCAAAAACTCGAATCAAGTGAGTGTCGTTGAATGAAACAAAACAAAAAAGATTGAGATTAAAGATACATATTTCTTTGTTTTTAGTTTCAACTGGAAAAAAATTATGATTTGGATGTAAATATCTAAGTTTTAGGTTAAGTAAATATTAGAGACCATTTTTCAAAAACTTGAATTAAGTGAGTATGAAACAAATGTTTCTTATTACAATCTACCTTCTTACATTTTAAAAATTTTAAATAGAGGGGAATCAATTTAACATAAAACGATAAATAAAATGTAGAGACTCAACTTTTCACTTTTGAGTAAGATTTGCTTTTGAAAACATTTTAACTCGTGAAATATGCTTTTATTTTGATAGAAAAAAAAAGAGAAAAACAATAAATAAAATCCCCACTGGTTACATTGAAATTTGAAAATGCTGGAGTCTTTTGTTTAACACTTTTTCTCCGCTACAATACGCTTCAACTTCCCATTTCTTCAATGTTCTGTCATACTCAAATATTGTGGGGTTTTTTTTTGTTTTTTGTTTTTTTACACTTTTTCTCTGCTACAATATGTTCTGTCATACTCTTATATTCTGTGGGTTTTAAAAAAAAATAATTTTTATTTTATTTTCACACAGGTGAAAGACCTGACTCCGCAAGTGATCAACGCTGCGAGGGTCGTGTTTGCCAACCCAGACAACACGGCGGCCATCGAGCATTTCGACCTGCTCAAGAAGCAGTGGGCCGACAACATGGACAATCTGCGGGGACTGATGGACGAGGCCGTTGACTCCAGGGCTCTCATACACGCACAAGGTACCGTGCGTTTAGAATAATTGTGGAGTAGTTGGTTATGTGTACTAATATTTATGGATGGCAAGTCAGATTTTAGTAGTTTTATCAAGGGGTTATGTTGTGTAGTCCAATATGCTATGCTGCTGATTGCCAGAAGTTGCGAGAAAAATACAATGATTCAGTCGGCATCACAATGATGTTAAGTCTTTACCAACCAAACAAATTTTAGAATGTCCTTGTGCATATGAAAGTTATGGATGAGGATGTTGATTCTAGGGCTCTCATTCATGACCAAAGTATTTTAGATTTAGAATTATTATGAAATAGTTGATTAAATGCATATATACGCAATCCAGTTTAGAATATGACTTTTAGTAGTGGTTCATTGGGCATTCTTGGAATTATGAAGTCCCTAGAAGAATTCATAACAGATGTGTTTTTTTGTATCTTTGTTTTCCCAATGGAATAAAAATGTAACATGTATCATGCCAAATTTTATATTTTTAGCATAATATATTCCCTATCAGATTCCTCTTCAATAGGATTGTTATCATCGTTTTCCTTATGTACAAAAAAATTAGATATGTGTCCTCTATTCTATTTTCTAAGAATAATATATTCCCTATAAGATTCCTCTTTTGTAAGCTTTGCTTAAGGACCTTGGTATTGTAATGAAACAATTTATCGTAATTAGATTTGTTAATATTATGTTTTACACCACCATTATCAGAGATAGTCACAACAATCACATAACCTTTTAGGCTGCCTTCAAAACTACTAAACAAGACTTAGTGACTGCATTGCTTGAAGCATTAGGAATGTCATTTTTTCGTTGCAGATATATACATATAATTATATCATCATAATAAAAAAAAAAATTTTATATCATATATAACACCATGTGCTTTATCCAGAGGAAGGCATCCTTCGGGACACCGAGCGCATCGAGGACGGCATTCGCGCCCGCGACAGTCCGCAAATCGCCCAGGGAGCGTCAAACATCGCGCGCAGGGCAGACCGAGTTCTGCAGGTCGCGGAGATGGAGGCCCAAAACAGCGAAGATCCAACTTTCGTCGATCGCCTAAACCAAGCTTCGGACAAACTCTCTGCTAGTAAGTGAAGGAAAAAAGTTTTACAATATTGTTCAGATTGCATTTTGTAACCTGTTAGTTGTTTTTTTCGTTATTGATTTCCCTTTTGCTTGTTAGTCTGTGCAATCGAAGACAATGAGTTAATACCTAAGTGTGTTCCAATAACTTTATCAGTACATTTTGTTTGTGTTCATGGACATTAAAACGTGTTCAAATCTTCTTTTTTTTATATATTCAGGGACAGGTTTCATAAAAATATTTAGCGACTATCCTTACCTTGAATTATTTCATTCGAAAAAAGAAAAAAAAGAATTTAAAAGCATATCATATTTTGTTGATTTTTTTAAAATTCAGTACTGATGTCTACTATGGTCACTATGTTTGTAATGCAGATCATTGTTTTTGAAGCAATCTTGCTAAAGAAATCAATCTAACTAAAGAAACTGAGCCACACAATAAAGGACTATGCAAAGAGAAAATTAATTTAAGTGGGGACGAAATTCGAACTAGACTGATGATATTATTGCGCCATTTTAAAAAAAAAGCATAACATTTTTAGTACAAATGTCTGCCCTATTCTAAGTATTGAAGTTTTTACTTCAAGTGTTGACCACATATAGGAAGAAGGGGGAGCAAAAACTGACACAAGTATTAGAGAATCGTTCTTGATCAAGAAATCATTTGTTTGTGGTTTGAAGCCCACAGTCCAAATTATTTTGTAAGATTGCCATAATTATATATATATATATATATATATAGGCTAGTACTTTTTAAATTCTGTTCCATACCCTAACTTAATGCCCTCTGTTCACCCGTGCAGCCATAGCCCCTGACGTGCAGATGGCCAAGGCCGTGGCCATGAATCCGGCCGATTCGGCCGCCGCGTCAAACTGGAGGAAGCAGAACCAAGCTGTGAGTAGGCGCTGTCTCGTTGGGTTGGTTTAACGTCCAACAGCAGCACTATATAGGCTATATTGTGGACGGGCCCCAAGACGGACGTCTGACAATTTTATGTGCTGCCACACACGAGATAGGGCGGGGATACCATGACTCCTGTCTCAGCCGGTCACATTATACTGACACCGACCCAACCAGTAGGGAACGCAACAGCCAGGATTCGAACTGGGGACCTTTTGCGTCGAAAGCCGATGTTCTACCCCTGGACCACCGCGCCCCCTTGGGTAGGGTAGAGTGTTTTACAGAGCAACAAAGCTACAAAGCTTTTCCCCTAGTTTATTATCTATTAGGTTCAGATAAGGGATCCTATGAGTTGAAATGTAACTTGAGCAACAAAATTGTTCTCTTAGTGAGTTCAGAAAGATGACAGAAAACTTGCTTTTCTATGGCAACCGTGTTTTTAAAATGGTGCAAGTGAAAAATATTGACATTTTATATTTTGTGTACCTTTGACTTTTGTTGACCAAAATCTTGCAGATCATTTAGGATAAGAGAAAAACTACTTTCTTGTTTGTTTGTTTTATTTGTTCTTTTTTAGATTCTTGTGAAGATGGATAGGAGAAGGTTTATTATATGCTATTGTTTGAAAACAAAATAGGTGATATAATAGAATAAAGTTGAGATGGGTAGGACACATTTGAAAGCCAACAGATGGACAATAATGTACAAGAGAATGGCAAGTGATAAGAGGTGAAAGGTCGCAATGAAGACCAAAACAAAAATGGGAAGATGTCATCACTCAATGGCAGAGAGCTACACGGATGATGACAGCAAAGGATAGAGTGAAATGGAGGGACCTTTGGGAGGGCTTCTTCCAGCAGTGGAGGGACACAGGCTAGCTACATTGTTCTGTGGGAACTCAGAATTAAGGATTTACTGATTTCTCTCCCTTAAATTTTATGTCTTTTGTATCCTTTGTATCGCCCTCCCTCAGCTTGGATAGAGTGAAATGGAGGGATCTTTCAGATGGCTTCTTCCTGTAGTGGAGGGACACAGGCTAGGTACATTGTTCTGTAGGAACTCAGAATTAAGGATTTACTAATTTTTCTTCATTAAATTTTATACCTTTTTATCGCCCTCCCTCAGCTTATCACTGCCGTTGGCGAGGTGAAGGATTCCATGGCCACCGAGCCAAGAGGAGGCTACTACGATGACAGATATCCTCCCCCTCCTGACATGTCTCAGCTTCACATTTCAGGTATGACATTTAGTTATGACGTCGTGGCTCTTCTCTTTTCCTGACATGTCTCAGCTTCACATCTCAGGTATGACATTTAGTTATGACGTCGTGGCTCTTCTCTTTTCCTCTATTCCCCAAAACATGGTGGTGGTTGGAAAAGACAACGGGGGAATCATTAGTGTCAAGATAGCATTTTGTAACCTGCTAGTTGTCTGTACCCTTAGACTTTGTAGGGTTTGTTTTATATTCATCTGTCATGGAGATCTTTTTTCAGGAAATAATTTCATGCACATATTTTTCAAAGGATTTTTTATTATTTTTTATGGGAAGGTTATTTGATTTTTCAATCAAATGTTCTTTTTGACGAAGGGAGTATATGATCTTGTTTTTAATTACACTTTTACTAAAAATGTATTTTTTTTACAATAGACTTAACAGTTTTCAGGTGTAAGAAATGTAAAGAAATGTGTATATTTGTCTTTATGACCATTCTGATTTCAAGACAACCCCCTGCCACTAATCTATGGAAAAAAGATTAGGGCAACATCATTATCTTCTGCACCTTTACTGTCCTGTTTTAAATATAAATCTTTCTCATTTTCTATTTTCTCGTATCCCTTAAGAACACTATGTCTATATTTGTCTTTATGACCCTTCTCATTTCAAGACAACCGCCCGTTACTAATCTATTGGAAAAAGTTTAGGGCAGAGTAACTATCTTCTGCACCTTTACTGTCCTGTTATAAATATGAATCCTTCTCATGTTATTTTCATATCATGTTTCTATTTTCTCGTATCCCTTAAGAACACCAACTCACAACTTAGTTTTTTAAACTTTGTTGGATTTACCAGAGGATCCAGACCACTGCCGTGTAATTTGATATTCAATTTGTATTAAGCTTGAAGCAAAGTTCTTTTCCTAGATTTGCTTTAAGAGAAAAAAATAATGGCTCGAGAGTTGCTTGCTTGTGGGATTCAATTTTAAATTTTTAACTCATAGCAAAGGTGCCAACCCCAGTAACCAATAACATGTAGCCAAAATGTAGTCAAAAAGTGGAATAGAAATAATCTTTTTTGCTCTAGGGTTGGCATTTCTGCCTATAATTACATCAGACCCTGCCACCTCACCTTATTATTATTATTATTATTATTATTATTATTATTATTATTATTATTATTATTATTATTATTATGTTTACCATCTTGATCTTCTCTTAACTCAACGGAGTAGTTGCAATTTGACCAATGCTGCCTTTGAAACAGTGTAATTTTTATTTTATTTTTTTTATGTACACGATACTACCCTGTTGAATTTAACTTTTGAGAACACCTCAAAATGACATGATGACAAACAGAGGAATGCTTCACAGATTTTTTCACATGTGTTTATACTGGAAAAGCTTTTGAATGTTTCATGTCTGGTTATAAATATCTGCATCTCAAAAAATATGCTTGGAATGGCTTTCTTCATATTCAATTTTGTTTCCTGCATATTTTTGTTCATTTCAGTAATTATAATACCAATGTGAAATGTGTGTAATAAAAATAAAAATGTATAGAAATCAAAACATATGTGAAATTTCAGGCATCATCAATAAATTTTTATTTGTCTAACTGAACTTGTTGCTTATTTGATTCTGTTGATTTGTTAGAAAGATTTAGAACTATTCTTATACATGTTGTTTTTTATTTTCATTATTAACATTTGCTATGCTATTTTCAAAGGTTTTTTTTGTTAAGTATGTATGTACATGTTTTGCACAAATTATTTTTTGCTGCTCAGTCAAAGATATTGCCATCACAATTCGTACCGTTGTACCGCTACCGTTTTTTAATTTATACAAGTACAGTCCAACAAAAAAATTTTGGAAAAAACAACTGCTGGTGCCTTTTTAAAACCCCAATGGCCCTTGCTGCTACTATGATTATTACTACAGCAGCAGCAACAATGGAGAGCTCTTTCAGACTTTCGCCTGCCAATCCCATTACCATTAACAGCAGTGAACCAATTAAGTTCCTGTCCCCAATATAGACTAGTTGCTTACGTTTGACGTTAAGGATAGAGGATCAAAGGGCTTCAACAGCGAAAAATAGTCCAAATATATTTTTAATTTCAATTTGAAAGTAATAGGTTTTTTTGACGTTAAGGATAGAGGATCAAAGGACTTCAACAGCGAAAAATAGTCCAAATATATTTTTAATTTCAATTTGAAAGTAATAGGTTTTTTGAATATGTCTGAGAAGCATGTGTGTGTGTGTTTGGGGGGGGGGTGTCAAACGGGCTCAAGTGATAGAGTATTAGTCACCCGATCGGGAATTCCACAGTTCCAATCCCACAATCAGTCAAAAATGCACTTGTCCAATACGTCACCAACTGGTTGGGTCAGTGTCAGTATAAATGTAACCAGCTGAGACAGGGGCCCAGGTCTCCCCGCCGCGTCTTCTGTGTGGCAGCACATAAAAGTTTCAGACGTCAGTCTTGGTACCCATCCGCCGCAATAGTATTTTAGTGCTGATATGCTATGGAAGTTACCACTAAACCCACTCAACCAACCAAAAGAGAAACAAAAATTCATCACACCTTGTAATTGTATCACGACTCTCGAAAACTTTGCAAGTGGCTTGCTCGTTTGGGATGACTCTCGAAAACTTTGCAAGTGGCTTGCTCGTTTGGGATGACTCTCGAAAACTTTGCAAGTGGCTTGCTCGTTTGGGATGACTCTCGAAAACTTTGCAAGTGGCTTGCTCGTTTGGGATGACTCTCGAAAACTTTGCAAGTGGCTTGCTCGTTTGGGATGACTCTCGAAAACTTTGCAAGTGGCTTGCTCGTTTGGGATGACTCTCGAAAACTTTGCAAGTGGCTTGCTCGTTTGGGATGACTCTCGAAAACTTTGCAAGTGGCTTGCTCGTTTGGGATGACTCTCGAAAACTTTGCAAGTGGCTTGCTCGTTTGGGATGACTCTCGAAAACTTTGCAAGTGGCTTGCTCGTTTGGGATGACTCTCGAAAACTTTGCAAGTGGCTTGCTCGTTTGGGATGACTCTCGAAAACTTTGCAAGTGGCTTGCTCGTTTGGGATGACTCTCGAAAACTTTGCAAGTGGCTTGCTCGTTTGGGATGACTCTCGAAAACTTTGCAAGTGGCTTGCTCGTTTGGGGTGACTCTCGGAAACTTTTCAAGTGGCTTGCTCGTTTGGGATGACTCTCGGAAACTTTGCAAGTGGCTTGCTCTTTTGCGGTGACTCTCGGAAAAACAAACTTGCTGTGAGGCTAGGCATGCTCTGTTTGCGGTACTCTCGGAAACTTTGCAAGTGGCTTGCTCGTTTTGGGTGGCTCTAGGAGAACTTGCGGTGATGAGTGCTCTGTTTGCGGTACTCTCAGAAAATTTGCAAGTGACTCGATTGTTTGCGGTGGCTCTCGAAAAAAACTTGCTGTGATACTAGCTAGGCATGCTCTGTTTGCGGTACTCTCTGGGAATAATGCATTCATCACAGCCTGTATCAGTGAGTTCCGAGCGAACCCCCAGGAATTTTATCTCTCCATCTGATCTCCTGTACATCCTACTGCATATGAATTTCAATAGATCAGCACTATTTCCACCCCTCTTGAAATTCTTTGAAAATGATTTACTGTCTCTGGGTCTGTTGATTTCTTCTTGGCATTTTACAAACTCGTTTCAGCATGTATACCTGTATTTTAAGCCTGTGTTAAGACTGTGCAATGAAACCCATGTTAAACACTCTGTTAGCCTCCACTGTTGTACCAGTGCCAGGTGTAGATGGGATGGCCCAAAATGTAGATCCCATTCAGCAAGGTATTAGAGATGTTCATTTTGCTTGGTTACAGTCATGGGCAAAGCATATAAGACTAAGAAGCAAAAAAAAAATGAAAAACAGCAACAACAGCAAAACATCCACTGATGGATAACAATAAGGATGAAAAAGAAACTAATGGTTTCCACAATATTCAAATTGGGCTTTTTGGTAAATGCTTTTAAAAATTTTAATTATTACTTCTTTTTAGGTGTATTTTTTGGTCAGATGTATATTTCTTTTCTTAACAGTTTGGGTGCAGAAAATTAAAAAACAGTTATCAAGTTAAACACAAATCTATCAAATCTATTAGTGTTAGTGGAAAAAGGAAGCTAAAAAGAAAAACTAGCTGTCAAGTTAAAGAAAATTTCACACTTTATATTGGTTGTCAGATGAGGGCTGAACCACCATCAATTAAAGCAAAATTGAATTTTTTCTGCACTGTGGTGGAACGAATAGCCCGTTGGTTGGGTTTAGTAAATATTTCTGATTAACAGTACTCCCTCTTTGTATGAAAGACGGAGTGCAATACTGAAACACAACCATGCACTGATTCTGTCTTCTGTTACTGAATTCTGTGTGTGATTTGTAAACATGTATCATAATTCTACCAAGCATGACCTATATTGTAGCCTGTTCTAGAATGTGCTATGTATACCATGTTAACCACTCTGTTCCCTTCACTCTTGTACCAGTGCCTGATGTAGGTTTGATGGCCCAACGTGTAGATCCCATTCAGCAAGGTATTAGAGATTTTTCTATTCTGCTTATGTCATGAAGCAAGGCATTATAAAACTAAGGAATTATGGTAGATAAAGATAAAGATGAAAAACAAAATGCTTTGTATAGGCTTTCTGTTATGAACTGACTTGAGTTAGTTCTTCTTTAGGTGTATTTCTTTACATTAAGGGCAGCCAAAATGAAAAAAAAACAGTTATCAAGTAAAAACAAATTAGTTCTAGTGGAATAGTATCAAGGAGAAAAGGAAGTCGAAAAGAAAGACTAGTTGTCTAGTTGAAGAAAAATTCCTATGTAGTTTGTCCATTGAGGCCAACAGGAATTATTTATTTCCCACTGTAGAGGTATGAATAGTCAATTTGCTGAATTAAATTGAAATTTTATAAACATATGGTGGTTAGATTAAATTTTAGGTATAGCAATTTTTTTTTATTAACAGGGAATTTCCAATTATTTATTTTTTTTAGAGACTACACTGAATGCTAGAACACAATAATTATATTTTCTCTGGTACTGCCTTTTATCACTGAACTTAACCTAAAACTTGTGAACTTGTATCATGATTCTACCAAGCATAACCTATATTGTAGCATGCCTTAGAGAATTTTCTGTGAAAATCATTTCAACACGTCTGTTCTCTTCGTTCGCTCCTGTACCAGTGGCTGATCTAGAAGTGAAGACACAACATGTAAATCCTATTCAGCAAGGTATTAGAATTTTCAATCCGCTTGGCTACAGTCATGACGCGAAATAATGCAAAGTTAAAGAAAACGAAGCATAAACTTATCAACAAAATGGAGGACACAGTGCTTTCAATACATTACAAAAATTATACTAATGCTTCTTCAATGCTTTATGATAACAATCTTGAGATATTTATTCTTCTTTGGATATAATCTTTGAATCTTTGGTGGGGTGTAAAGCTATAGTCCTCATCTTTTACAAGTAAGGGCAGCCAAAAATGAAATAACAGTCATGTTATAAACACATTTATGAGGCGGAATCAGTCGTCAATGAGACAAGGAAGACAGAAAGAAGAACAACAATCATTCATCTTTACAAGTAAGGGTAGCCAAAAATGAAATAACAGTCATGCCGTTCATCTTTTACAAGTAAGGGCAGCCAAAAATGAAATAACAGTCATGGCGTTCATCTTTTACAAGTAAGGGCAGCCAAAAATGAAATAACAGTCATGGCGTTCATCTTTTACAAGTAAGGGCAGCAAAAAATGAAATAACAGTCATGGCATTAATGAAATAACAGCCATGGCGTTCATCTTTTACAAGTAAGGGTAGCCAAAAATGAAATAACAGTGATGCCGTTCATCTTTTACAAGTAAGGGCAGCAAAAAATGAAATAACAGTGATGGCATTTATCTTTTACAAGTAAGGGCAGCTAAAAATGATATAACAGTCATGGTATTCATCTAAGACAATTAACGACAGCCAAAAATGAAATAACAGTCATGGTATTCATCTAAGACAATTAACGACAGCCAAAAATGATATAACAGTCATGGCATAAACATATTTATGATTTGGTATCAGTCGTCAATGAGACAAGGAAGACAGAAAAAAAAAAACAAAAAAAAAACAGCAAGTTATAGAATACTTTACAAACAATTTGTATACCTATGTCCTCTGTGAGGGAAGTGACACTGGCAACGGAAGCAGGATCTTTTTCATTTTTTTCTCCGTCGCATATGAAATTAAATAATAGATTTAACTGGATATACTGTGTCTACTCTATATGCGGAGTTCTAGTATTTTGTGTATTACCTGCACACTCCCTATGGTGTGACAGACTGCATGAGATTATTAGAGCACTGTGTATTTTTTCTGGTTCTGTCCTCTGTTTCTGAACTTGATAAAAACCTGCAGTTTGATAAACTCGCATCGCCGTTCTCCTATGCATGCAAATACTGTATGTACTAGCACGTCTTGCCGATTTGTCGATGTACCGATGTACCGATGTGCCGTGAAAACCGTTTTAACTGGTTTTAACTGGTTTGTTCCCCTTCACTCCTCCTGCCCCCAGTTCCAGACGTGTATGGGAGTGATCGGCACGCCAACCCTGCGAATGAAGGTATCACAACTTCCAACCCGCTTAACCTAACTCTAGCCATAAGGCAAAGCAGTGTGAATTGTCAGCAAAATCTTTTACTAATATATATTATGTTATTGGTACATATTATGAAAATGTCAGGCGCCTTTAACATTGTTACACATACATGTATTACTAATTCATGTTACTGGTACATATTATCAAAATGTCAGGTGCCTTTAACATTATTACACATACATGTTTACCAATAAATGTTACTGGTACATATGAAAATTTCAGGCGCCTTTAACATAATTACACATACTTGTATTACTAATACATGTTACTGGTACATATTATGAAAATTTCAGGCGCCTTTAACTTCATTACACATACATGTATTGCCTTCTAATGCTTCTAAAATTGATTAATTTCATCTCTGTATAGTAGTATGTTGTTTTTTGTTTTTATACATGTTACATTGGCTATAATGATAAGCCTACAAACTAGAAAAATAAGTATTAATATTTCATGCTTTGCTTTGCCATTGTGGTCACTAAACTTCATGTAGAATTAATATTTGTCAATATGATGTGCCGTTCTTGACAATCACTCTCCACTTGCCATCTGTGCTTTTTGTGTTAATGAGAATTGAGTGTATATTTAATAATTTTCACAGCATGTTTTAGACTCTTGATTAAGCCAATGGTTCGACGAATGATTTTGTTCCTATTTATTTAGATTAAGTTGTTTTACTTTTTTTTTGTTTCTCATAAAAATAAGCAGAAAACACTCTTTAGTTTCAGTACCTAAATCAATGTGAATAATGACTTTTATTATATATATATGAGAGTCATTATTCACATAATTGTTTTTTTTAATTAATTTTGTATTAGTAACATTATGAGCATTTCAGGAATGAGTTAAGATGCAAAACCAATTTTTCTATGTGGAATTTCATTCTATCAAATTTTTTTTTAATGTGTATTGCCATGCTTTTCTTTATAGTTGAGTGTCTTAAATTTTGTGTATTGCATTCACTCTGTTGCTTTTCACGACGGCTTAGAAATGTCATTATACTTCTTGTGTGACAACATCAAAATAATGCACTGTGTATAATTGCAGTGGCTTGTAAAACGCTTTCACTAACTGTTGCAAGTTATATTTTCTACAATTATTGTCATCTTCAGCTACAGGTCTTTAAAAGGCCTTTAACTTTCTGCTTTTAATTCAATGCTTTCCTTTGTTCTCTACTAAACAATGCCTTTTTTTTTTTGTTTTGATACTTTAAACCTCACTTTCCTTCAGTTTTCAAAATAATTAATGGTATTATGAGAGTGAAAAATCTATAATTATTATTGCTGAGTGCAAAATCTTCTCAAAAAGAATTTAGATTTACATACATTATAATAAGCTATTTTACTTTGTTTTCATTTTTGTTTCATTTGAATTTCTTTCTCCTCTGAACAAAAATATTCAGGAAAGAGAAAAATGTGTCAATAATATTATAACATAATAATTTCCTTTTCTGGAAATATTATTTAAAATATATTTTCTTAAAATTATATGATATGCCTTTGAATTAAGGCTGGCCAGTTATTGTCAGAATCTGTTGTTCTGTTACGTATCACAGGCATAAACATGTGTCATATTTGTACACAGCACTTTTTCCTGCTGATCGAAGTTTTTGTCAAAATTCATTTTAACTTTATTCAGTGTTGTCAATTTGAATATTTGAGTACACTTTTTTGTGAAATACTATGTCTTTTACTATCTATGTTAATCACTATGTATAGCTTAAGCTTGTATAACTTGTCATTTGTCAAACCTTTGAATGATTGTGCTTTACTTTAATATACAACAACACACTTTTCACTGCAATATTTGTTAAAGTGGCAAATTTTTATGAATGTGCTTTACTAATATATATATATAATTATATGTAACCACTTTTCACAACTACATGTAGTATGTATATGTAATGCTATCACAAATTCACTCTCTCAATGGAACCATCACCTGCCTATACATTGTATATCATATGCTTCCTCAGCCTCCATGCGTCCAGACGAGATGCCGTACTTGAACCAACACCAACAAAATCAGTACCAGCACCAGCACCCGCCACCTCCCCCCGTCCCACGCAAACCGCACTCTCCCCCCCACACTCCCCACATGGTCCCCCCGCCCGCTGTCCCTCCCCCTCCCATGATGGACCCATACGGCTACTACGGAGGCGACTACGGTTAGATAATTTTTTTTTACAGGCGCTAGCTACATCTTTGACCCGTGATCCGTGTTTTTGACCTGCATTTGTCTTCCGTCTTTGATCCGCATCCGTCTGCCATCTTTGATCCGCATCCATCTGACATCTTTGATCCGCATCTGTCTGCCATCTTTGATCCGCATCCATCTGACATCTTTGATCTATTGCAAATTTGAAGTTTTATTGATCTGCATTCCATCGGCCATATTAAGAATCTGACCAAAACCTCAATCCCCATTCCTAAAAATCAAACAGTGTTAGGTCTAATTTTGTGTCTTTCTGTTTGTCAATTCAATAATTGCATTGTCAGATGAGATGCTTGTTTCGCCCTTTTGTCTTAATCAAATCTGACAAGTTTCTTGATTCTAACTGAATCTTGGGCAGCTCCTTTGCAGAAACTTTTATGAGTGATTTTTTTTATTCTCTCCTTTTATGGGAATTACATGCCTGTCCTGTTTTCAAATTTGCAAGAAGTAGTTAATATTTTCTACTTTTGCCCTATGAGGCTTTTAGCTTTACGTAAAATATTATGCGTTCATAAGTATTGAATTCATCAATTGTTCATAGTTTCTATTGTAAGCTAAAAAGGTCCAGGTCACAAAATATTAAAATTATTTCTAAAAAATTAAAAAAAAAGAATAGGCTGTTGACATGACCATCTTGACTAGAAGAATTCAGTAATCTAGGCTTTAATCTGTTTAGAGAAGAATTTTGCAAGTCGTGAAAGGTATTAACAGCGCATAAAAAGTCAAGAGCACAATGTAAATTTAAAAGGCTACAAGAATCCTCATCATTAACAGAAATGTGGTTGAATGTTTAATAGCATGAACTGTGAGGAGTTAAATAGTTAATTTATTTTGGCACTTTCATCGACAGAGTTAAACAATGCCTTTCTTGAAGAAGAAAAAAGACAGAGAGAAATTGTTAGTTGAGTGAAATTAACTCTTTCTAATCCTATTGGTATTTTTATTTATTTTTTGCCAATTAAAAAAAAAGACATATCTTTGTGCGACATAAGTAAATGGTTCTTATTTAAACAAACAAATTTCATCACACAAGTATAATTTCTATGGTTATGATATATTGAATCAATATTCCATCAAGGGAAGTTTTTATTTTTCTTTCTGCGCAAACTATTGAAAAATGATCATTTTCAAGTGCAAAGCGCTATCTTGGAATATGAGCAGAAATTTTACTCTCAACATCTACCAGTCCACCTGGGCAAAAAAGGGTCGAATTACTTTGAAGATGAGCGAAGGCATCGTGCATGTTTCTATCAGTGTTGCTGATGTGAAAGAGACAGAGCATGATGAAAGCATGCGTTCTGTGAAATGAGCCCAATTTGAATGCTATGTTTGTTAGTATTAGTTGTTAGTTGTTGTTGTTGTTCTTCTTCTTCTTCTTCTTCTTCTTCTTCTTCTTCTTCTTCTTCTTCTTCTTCTCCTTCTCCTTCTTCTTCTTCTTCTTCTTCTTCTTCTTCTTCTTCTTCTTCTTCTTCTTCTTCTTCTTCTTCTTCTTCTCCTCCTCCTCCTCCTCCTCCTCCTCCTCCTCCACCCTCTCCTCCTTCCTCTCCTCCTCCTCCTCTTCCTCCTTCTTCATCCCTCCTCCTCCACCCTCTGCCTCCTCCTCCTCTTTCTTCTTCTTCTTCTTCTTCTTCTTCTTCTTCTTCTTCTTCTCCTCCTCCTCCTCCTCATGTTAGTTGTTTGTTGTTGTTGTTTTTGTTCTTCTTGTTTTCCTGCAACCAAGCACCTGCCTCACATTGCCTCCACCAGTTTGAACTTGCTGAGCATGGAAAGATAAATGACACTAAACAGATGCAGTCCATGTAGAGAATTTTCTTACGTTTTTACTTCAGGTGAAAAATTCGTTAGTGTGTGGTCGGGAGTCTGTGCTGGCGGTGAGTCATTGTGTGAGGGAGAGTTAGTTGAGTGATGTGAGTGAGTGAGTGAGTGAGTGAGTGAGTGAGTGAGTGAGTGAGTGAGTGAGTGAGTGAGTGAGTGAGTGAGTGAGTGAGTGAGTGAGTGAGTGAGTGAGTGAGTGAGTGAGTGAGTGAGTTTGTTTTACGGCACTTCAGCACGGTAACGGCTATGTTGTGCCCATGATGTTCTAAGACAGGAAATAAGATGAAAGAAAAGAAAAGAAATTAGTTATGTTTCTTTAGATCTTTAAGATTTGGAAGAAAATGAAGTAAAAGTTGAAATTATTTTGTCGTTAACAAAAGGATTGTATTATAAAAATTAATGTATTGATTTGTAAAACATTGTGAAAACTTACCATACAAGATCAGTTTCTTTCTTATCTACCCATGAGTGCAGTGAATACTTTTAATTTTTTTTTTTTATTTGTATTGAGATAATTATAAATTACTTCATAAAAGAAATATGCTTTGAACTAGAATATTTTGTTTTTGCTCAATAAGTAGGGTATTGGTAGGACAAGGGTTATATATTTTGTCTATAGTATGAAATTTCCTAAGTATACAAGAACTTTGTACTAAGATTGAAATGCTCCTCTTTGACATCATTGATTCTTAAAAACAAAACAGAATGTATAAAAAAGCCTGCTTTCAGTTTCAGTGTCCTTCCAAATCTCCATGGAAAACCCTCATCCTTTATACAAAGGCTACGTGAAGGTTTTTTACTTTCTGGCTTTATCCTTTTCTCTTGCAGAAGAAAGGCAACTCGCCCCTCATCAAGTATCTGATTAATAGAAAAACAATATTTATTGTCTTATGTTGGAGGTATAACTTGAAAATTCTTCCACAAGAGCATAATACATGGACATAGGATTTTGTTCTTTTAAATTTGCTTACAAATGTTTAACAATACAAATAATTATCTCTTCAGGATGCCATTAACGATAGATTTTGAAAGAATTTTCCTCCAGTCTCAGCCTTTGCTTCCCTAACAAGCAAACTTTCCTTTCCTGCATTTTGTACTTTGCTTATTACAAATTTTCACTAACATGCAACATTGTCATTGCAAATGTGTTCGTGGATTGAAAACTGTTAAGATTTTGTCTAAAGACCTTGTTGATAGACTATTCTGCTTATTATGAGAGAATCACTAGGTTTTGTCAGAAAAATATTGTGGATAATTGGATAATTTATCTGAAAACGTATGTGAATTATTTTTATTTTATTTTATTTTTTGGAGAAATTTCAAGCTATGAAGTAATGAAGATTTATAATTTTTGCATCTGAATTTGTATTGTTTTTGTTTTAATTTTATGGGAATAAATTGTTTAATTTGTTTGAAATAAGTATGTTACTTTCCCGATAGATGTCTTGAATAGATCTAAAAACATTTTTATTCCATCACTATATTAAAACCTTACAATTCAAAGAGTCTCTCATTAGTTGAAATCATACTGTTCAAAGTACTGGCCTTTAATATTTAGCACCAAGCCTGATTATAAGATAAAATAAGTCATATCAATATCATCAAATTTTAGATTAGTCATATGAGATAGGTTTATATAGTACCTCACCTAGTTATATGTTAAGATAGGTTGCATCATAATTATCAAATTTTTTATTGCGTCTTTTATGAGAAGTACTGTTGTAGTACCTCGCCTAATTATAGGTTAAGATATATTGTATAATAACTATCAAATTTTAAATTGCTTGTTTTATGACAAATGCTTGTACGTTGTTGTTTAGTCCTGTGGCCTCTGAGTTTTCGCTCTTTTGCCTAGAGCAATGAATAAAACAGCAGCAGTCTTTGAAGTTGCAAATGCTTATGTAGTACCTAGCCTGATTATATGTATATGTTAAGATAGGTCTTTGTAAGTCTTATCATCACCATCAAATTTTAACTCTGAGATAAGTCATTGTAAGTCGTATAATCACTATCAAATTTTAACTCTGAGATAAGTCATTATAAGTCTTATCATCACTATCAAATTTTAACTCTGAGATAAGTCATTGTAAGTCTTATCATCCCTATCAAATTTTAACTCTTTTTTTTTTTAAACTTTGACCGTTTCTACAGGAGATCACGCCCCTCCGCGCCCCCCTCCCCCACAAGAGCACGCGCCCCCACGCCCCCCACCCCCCGAGACAGACGACGAGGATGAGATGTTCTTCCCGCTGCCTCAACCTAACCAGCCGATCATGGTGAGACAGACTGCTTTTCTGGATGTGCCGAGTAGAATACTATTATTCCCAATGGAAGTACCAATTTAATTTGAATTGTTATAAAAAAGCAGTTTCCCAAGCTCATATTATTGCCACAAAAAGGTCAATGCAAACGGAAGCCATTTTTAATGTAGAGAGAGAAGTTGGTGCTTTTCGTTTTTAATGTAAGGAAAGAATTTTTGGGGTTTTTTTATGTAGAGAGAAATTGATGATTTTGTTTTTCATGCGTAGACATTTTACTGGGGGTTAAATTTGTAGAGAGAAATAATTGATGATTTTGTTTTTAATGTAATGAAAAATTGGTGGGGTTTCTTTTAGATGTAGAGAGATATTGGGGATTTTAATTTCTAATGAGGAGAGACTTATCCAGGGGTTAAATTTGAAGGGAAAAATTTGTGATTTGCATGAAGATAAAAGATTTTTTAGAGATTTAGCAATAACATTATTGATGTTTTGATTGTATGACGATCAACTTTTCTAAATTTGTAATTTTTACACGAAACAAAGAAAAAAAATTGTTATTTAAATGAAAAAATTAAATTGGGATTGGCAAGGTTCCAAGCCATGACCTTCATAGTTACTCAAAACACACTGTTTTTTTCAAAACTCAAACCGATGAGCGCTGTAAACTAAATTACCCTGCGTCTCTTTCCATCTCCTATTCAAGATGGCCGCCCATGCCTTGCACATGGAGACCAAGCAATGGTCCAGCAAGGATAACGAGATCATCGCTGCTGCCAAAAAAATGGCGCTGTTGATGGCCAAGCTCAGTCAGCTCGTCAGGTAGGTGTAGTGGTTGCTAACTTTGCTTGTTTATTTGTTGCTTAGCGACCACTGTCATCACTATATGTGATATACTGTGCACGAATCCTTAGACTTATGTTTGACTGGGGGCGTGGTGGCCCAGGGGTAGAACATCGGCTTCCGATGCAAAATTCTGGGTTCGAGCCCTGGCGTTTTCGCTCCCTACTGGTTGGGTCGGTCTCAGTAAAATCTGATCGGCTAAGACAGGAGTCATTGTATCCCCGCCCTGTCTCGTGTGTGGCAGAACATACGATTGTCAGACGTCAGTCTTGGGGCCCGTCCATAATATAGCCTATATAGTGCTTATGTTGGACATTAAACCAACTCAACAACAATGTTTGACAATTTTATGTGCTGCCTAAAAGAGAAAGTATGGGGATACCTTGACTCCTGTCTAGCCGATCACCTTATACTGAGACTGATCGTACCAGTGGGGGATAAAATAGGGCAAATTAATATTTTACAAGTTTTGGGTTTAGAACCAGGGATACATCCATTGAGAGACCAATATACTAGCACTTGCGCCCGTTCTTCCTCCTAGATGGCGTCATAACATAACTCACTGTTTTATTTTAAGTATTGTTGTCTTTTGGGTTTTTACTTTTAAATTTTGTCGTTATTGTTGTGAAGTCAACAAACATTATGGCAAAAATTCGTTGTTGGAGGTTAAAACTCAGTACCATACCATTGTATTACTTTTTTTTTTCTTTTTGTATTACTTATATTTATCTTAGACATTTTTATATCTATTTCATTTTTTTGTTCCATTTTACTTGCCTGTTTGTGTTGAATTAGTTCTAAAGAAATATGCAACTCCCCCCTTCCCCTTCCTGGAAATTAAAATAATGGATAGTCTGATACTTTATTGAGCTGCACATTATTTTTTTTTTATTCTTGATATCTGCATATATAATATAAATTATCTTTTGTTCTGTTGACCATCAGAGGCGAGGGCGGCACAAAGAAAGATCTGATCGCCACGGCCAAAGGCATCGCCGCCGCCTCGGAAGAAGTGACCAGATTGGCCAAGAAACTCGCGGCAGAGTGCACGGACAGAAGGATGAGAACGGTGAGGAAAAATCGGAGTCTTATTTTTCATTAACGATTCGTTATTCACTATTAATTTCTATGGCTGGGTTCAGGGTTTTTCAGTATTTATTTTTAAATTGTACATCAATTGATTTTTTGTGTAAAGGTTATGAGCTGAAAAACGGCTTATTGTGTTGATGGCCAAGCTCAGTCAGCTCGTCAGGTAGGTGCAGTGGTTTGCTAGCTTTGCTTGTTTATTTGTTGCTTAGCGGCCAACGTCATCACTATATTAATCAGTTAAAATATTTATTTGAAATTTGGTAGTAAAATGTCAATGCAAGCTTGAATCTAATCAGGTAAAAATCATGTCAGGGAGACAAAAAAAAAAGAACACCCCAAGTATTTTTTAAATTGGAATTTGAATACTTAAATGGAAATTTTTAATGTGTTATTTTGTGTATTCTTCCATCGAAATTTTATGTTTTCCTCAAGTATATGCATTTTAACTATTAAAAAAGACTGCACAATTAGGATAGAAAACTTAGGAATTTTTCATTGGTAATGAAACTTTCAGTGAAAGATTAAAAATATGATGGTATTGTTCAGAATGATAATAAAGGCTATTTTACCCAAAATACCTTAATAGCTTTGTTCAATTTAAATTTGCAACTTGAAGTGAACAATCCTAAACGTCTAATTTAAAATTGTTGTTACCCTAGAAAAAAGTGCTGTTTTCCTTTCATTCGATAGTCCCAAGCCTACTAAATGTGTAAACCTAACACCCACTTTGTCTATTTCAATCATCCACAAATTTAGTAATCAGCAATTCATACTTTAGTAAAAGCATAGTTTTGAAATATTGCACAAACTTCTTAGGCTTTATGCAAATGATGTTGATTGAGTCTATGTTAGTACTTGTTATTTTTTTTTAATTAAATATAAAGTTTTTCTTATAAGAACTACAAACCTGCGTTTGTTAAATTAATACCCATATTTTCTGTACAGAACTTACTGAATGTGTGTGAGCGTATCCCCACCATTGGCACCCAGCTGAAGATTCTGTCGACTGTGAAAGCAACAATGCTTGGCGCACAAGGTAAGATCCCTCCTAAAGAATCACGCTCTTTAAAGAAACAGTTTTTAACTCGCCTTATACAGGTATTCATATTCCAAAGTTTTACTTTGGAATGGTTCGCTGCTATTGAAAAATTGTCTTTGTAAGGATTCAAGCCTTAGACATAGGCAGTATTTATAAGATTTGAGAAAAGTTCTTTTGCATAAAAAGTTTGTGGGTTTCTTTTTTTCATTTTGACTTTTTGAGGATCATAGAAAACAGATCAACAAATTTTTTGACCTGAAAACATAAAGGCTATATTTCAATGAATTCGAACTGCCAACAGTTTTCATGATTTGTGGGATTTGTATGAATATTAATTAGTTAGTTGGCAGGGATTAAACTTTTTGTTGTTGATGTTCTTTTACATGAAGCAGGACTTACTAATATGTAGTTTGCAGAGTTGTCCATCAGATCTATTCACAAATTTACCCGTGTGTAATTTTATTTTTTTTTTTAAAGGATTTTGATACCCTAACCAGGATCCACGGGGTCGTATTTATAAAAGGGTAAAAGGGATTGATTTTGTTAACAAAAACAAAACAAAATGAATTACACTAACATACCTACTATCCACAGATTCCATCCTTCAGCCTTATAGGCGATATCATAGAGCAGATATTTTTCTAGGTGACAACCTTATGGTCATCTCTTCTTTTTTTTTACATTCTGCACATAAAAAAAACAAAACAAAAAAAAGATGCTTCTGCCTGGTCTCTACGTGGTATTTTACATTTTTTTTTTTTACTGCTTTACTATTACATTTTCTTTTCCCCTTTATTTTATCTTCTTTTTTTTAGGTTGGTGGGGAGGGATGGGGAAGAAGAGAAGATATCCTTCTATTGACACTCATCATGAGGAAGAAGGAAAAAAAAAAAGAAAATTCTTTCCTACCTATAATTTTTCAAGAGTTCTAAGAGAGCAGATTTTTTGACTTTCAGAGTGCCAGTAATTCGATGGGTTTCTTCCATTATGTGAAAAGTTCACTTTTTCTTTTCTGTTCCATCATTTGTTTTTCTAAAATTATGGCACAGACCCACACACATATACATATTGTCGAAAAGGTTCCTGAGAGAGGTTGCCTCAAACCCTTTAATTTTCCCCCCGCAATTTTTTTTTTAATTTTTTCAGCGAGCTCCATCACTTTTTATTTTGCCCCAGGAAACTTTTGCACGTCGTTTGATCACCTCTTGTTTTTTTTATCTCTAGTGTGTTGAAAAAAAAATCTACGCTTTTTACGAGGACTTCAACCATTACTTTTCAGTGCTTTTGGAATATTTTGCCTTTAAATTTTAGCCTCTTGAAGCACCCTCATTCCCTTTTTCTTTGGGTTATGAACTTATCTATTGGATTTAGTTAGATAATCCTTTTATGTTGATGATTCCACATTCTACCAGAACCGATACCTGCTCCAGATGGCAGCGAAATAGCTTGTGGTAAAAACAAAAAAAGATTCTTTAAGACTGAATAACACAATACTGTGGCTTGCTTTTTCCCATCTGTAATGAATGCTCTAAAATCTAGCTGAACAGCGCAACAGCTGCATGCCAACTTTCGAAGTGTTTGGTAGTAACACCCTAGAAACAGAAGGACTGACTGCAGTTGCATCTTGAGATCTAGTCTAAACAAAATGATGAAATGGCAATGACGTCTTTCGTGTCAAAGATGCAATACTGAATGTTGAAGAGAATTATTCAATTAAGTTGTTTATTGTTTTTTTTCTCATTTTTGCAATGCCTGATGAATATTTCAGCTTTTCACAAGGTATATGGTTCTATAAATAGTTTTTAACGTGTGTGGCTAAGTGAAGCAAGACTGGTGAAACTGGGGTCAAATTGAAATGACTAATGGTCTTGATATATTGTTGTTCTTCAATTTCTTATGAAGATGAAAAATTTAGTTGCTATATTTAGTATATATGTTTGGGGTCTCAACAGAGCAATCCTTGGGTTTATCATATGAATTGATGATTATGATATAGTGATTGAGGAGGTTGTAATAGTGGGCCATTATGGACTTTTTTTCTGATCAATTTACTCGTCAATGGTGACACATTTTTATCAAGAGCAGTTTTTAAAGTGAATTTTCATGAAGAATAGGGCAAATTGAGTGGGCTGGTTTATTCATCACCATTCTCTATTGGTTTTTAAGTTTCTGAAGCTTATTCACCTAAGATGCCTATATGCATATATGCCTATATCTCTGTTTCTCTGCTGAACATGATTTTGACACATTCACAAATTTATATTTCTCAAACACTAGAACAATATCGCATTATGATTGATGAAGAGTGCCTTTTATTGAACTCACAAATCAAAATTTAAAGAAATTTTATTTTTCAACTGCATGAGTCTGAAAAGCCAGATTGATATAGTCCGTACATGTAGTTAAACCAAATCAAAATTTGTTTGCCTCCTAAATTAACATAAAAAGACTCTTTTTGTATTGAATGAATGTGACTTAAAACAAACAAAAATTACGAGTTAGTTTAGCATGCTCCAATTCAATTAACTTTCCTGAAAGCCATCTGTGTGAAATAATAAATATTTTGTCTGCCTTTTATAGATCTACAGTTCTAGTTTATAAAATAAATGTCAGTCAAAATAATCAAAGAGAAAACAAATTCTTGGGATTATGTAAATAATTATAAATGGGAATCATTTTCCTTTATTTTATTTACTTAATATAAAGCATAGAAAACAAAGCTGAAAATAGAAAAATCATATTTTAGAGACAAAGGTACAGAACTTTTAGAAGTTGTAAACAAGAGATTATATATTATTGGTACATTTTCATCCACAATGTGATGAACAGATGTTGCATTGTCATGACTCTGTTCTCATATACCATCATTTTTTTTTTCCTTCACTTTTCACTTTGTGCTACATCCAACATCTTAGAATCGAGTAAGTATAACACCAACATTACCCGCTAGTCTTCTCCTGTTGACATCAGTTTCAGATAAATGTTAAAAGTCGTAGAAGTTCTGGTGTAATTCCGTTATCTTGATATTCACCTGAGCCTATATAATAAATGTTGTACTGATATCAGTTGTTCACAAAATATTTAAAAAAAATAATTACTTAACTGTTTTTTTAATTAATATTATTATTACTAATACAGAAATACAATGCTGTCAAAATATTTGCTGTTTATTTTAAGGCAGTTCAAAATGTACTTCCTTAGGATAAATATCAAACGCTATGGGTACAAAATATTAATACTTTTTTTTCAACATCCTTTCCTAGTGTTGCCACCTCAGTAATTTCATAAAATACAGATAAGAACAGAAATAAATAAAGGATTTCTGTCTGTTCAAACTTCAATATGATACCTTTGCTTGAGACAGATTTTATCAAAAGCCAATTTTTTTTTTTAACAAGATTACAAAAATATAAGGCTTACTTATTCTTCACGCAAATTTAAAATAAAAATTGCTTTTTTTTTTACCTCCTTTTATCTACCTATATTGATATCAGTTGTAATCTTTTCCAGCAACCCCAAAAAAATTTCAAAGTTTGCAGTGAAACTATTTAGCATTAACGAGTTTAAAAAATTTGTCTAGATTGAAAAGTCCATAGTTATTACTATATTATTTAATAGGCATTTTGAATTTTTAAAAAAACAACAAAAAAAACAACTATATAATTTTGTCAGTGTGGGAGAAATCAGTGTTTATCAGCAGCTACATTGTGTTGAATTTGTTAAAAAACCCATGTCTATACATTGCTGAAAGCAAGTTTTTTTTTATTTTTTGTTTTGTTTTTCCTTTTGTAACCCTGTTCAGTAAATTTGGAAATGATTTTGCAAGTTCATTTACTGCATTGTAAGTTTCAAGGAATGAATGATAAAATTCAACAGTTTAAAATTTTGCAAATGAATTTGAGAAAAAAAAAATTCAATTTAGAGATAATCTAGTTTCAGAAGAGCAATAAGTTTTTCCTGCCCCTTCTTCCACCTCATCTACCCTTCCATAAGTTCCATACCACGTCCATATCACTTATGTGCTAGAATTCACCCTAGTACTGTGTACCTTTTGTCTGTTGTATTAAATATTGAGGCTGTAGCTAGACTTCACAGAATACTTTTTATTTGTTTTCCTTAATCAAATAACATAAACAATTTTTAAAAAAGGAAAGCAAAATTAAGGGGGGGTGAAATCGTTGTTGTTGTTCCTTTCTCGTTTAGATTTTTGTTAAACAATCTTGACTTAACAAAATACTTTTTATTTGTTTTCTTCAATCAAGTCATATAAATATTTTGAAAAAAGAAACCACGACACTAAAAATAAAACAAAAAATTGTTGTTATTCCTTTCTCCTTAAAATTGTTTTCGTTCCTTTCTCATTTAAATTGTTTTAAACAATGTTGAGAAGCCAAAAGTATTTAGATTTAGCTTTTTTTTCATCCGAACAATTAAACCCTATTCAAGACAGTTGAATATGTTGATAAGGAAGTATTATTAAAGTTGGAGTTCATATTATAATAAACAAACTAACTAATTTGTTGAAGCAGAAAAAAAATGTTTTTTATTCAATTGTAATGCATTCTATTGAAGATGTAATAATTGAAATATTTTATCTAAGTGACTTCTGTGTTGAGATTCGGGAATAATTACCACTAATGTGCACATATTAAAAAAACCACCAACAATACAGATTAGGCCTACCACTATCCTCAATGCCCCTCCCTTGTGTTTATATAGGTTGAGAAATCTTGTCAAGCAAACATAGTATGTCAAACACAAACCAATATAATAAACAGCGGCAGCCTTTAATTTGAGATCTCCTGAATGCTTGGATGACCACTTCCTCAAATTGCATTTTAGTATTTTTTACTCTGACTAATAATGTTTCCAGTGTTGTAAGCTGCCTGGAGTCCTTTTCTTCAGCCTATGTGTTAGGTGCTGGTCTCGTTACCCAAATGTCTTGCCTTGCAGGCATGTTGTGTCACTGCATCTTGGTCTTTCACTGTTTACCAATACATTGCAAACAAATAGGATATTTTATAATTATAATATGGTCCTAAGTGTAGGCTCTTAAATTTAATTTCATAAAAAATATATAAAGGATGTATTATGTACAAAATTATGACTAAAACTAAAAGTAAAACAAAGCAGTAATTCTTTTCCAGCCTTTTTTTTTTACTAAGTTACTTGAATAGTGTAATAATTATTTTTGGATTATGAGTTCAGGCTAACTATCAACAATTTATGAAATAATTATGTTTTAAAAACAGCCAAGGTTACTTGTGTACTTTCAAAGTTTTAGTAACATCCAAAAACCCTTAATTCTCCCCAGTCGTTTTTTTTTTTCGTGTTATTAATTTCGTTTTTTATTTGTTTTTGTATTATATTTTACCTGAATCCCCCCCCCCCCCCCCCTCTTACTCTTGGTGATTCCAATTTTCAATGATGGGTACTGCACATGTCTACTGTCACTTATTTACCATGAAGTTCTATTTGTGTTGTCAATGCTTCCTTTGAATGATCTTCTTTCAAGATACCAATATAAATTTTATATAGATTTTCATTCATGGAGAAAACTTATCAATAGATTTAGAAAAAGATTTTTCAAATTTCTTTTTCTTAATTTTAGAGCTATATTTGAAAGTTGAAATATGATATTAGTAACTGTGTATCATTTTTCCTCTCACTATAATTTCTATAAAACACCATGTTCAAACAAAGAAAAACAAATCTTTCGAAAATTTAGGATTCAGTAAAAAGAAAAAAAGAAGGAAAGAATTGAACAGGCAAATAAGCAAATGTTTTTCGATTTTTATATTGTGTACCTTAAATTTTCCCTTTTAAATTTAAATGTTTATTTTTTATCAACCGTGAAATGCATTTTATATGACATTATTCTATTTCAATATTATTTTGTCCTTATAATTCTATACGATTTTTTTCCGTCAATAAATTTACCAATACCATCTTTTAATACAGCTTCACTAATTTAAAACCATTTTCCTTATTCACCACAGGCTCTGAGGAGGACCAGGAGGCCACAGAGATGCTGGTGGGCAACGCACAGAACCTGATGCAGGCGGTCAAGGAGACGGTGCGCACGGCCGAGGCTGCGTCTATCAAGATCAGGGTCGATTCCGGCTACACCATCAGATGGGCCCGTAAGCGCCCCTGGTACACGTAAACAACCTGGAGCTTAGTTCTACTTCTAGGATCTTTTATTATATACTATTCAGTATGTATATCTATGCATTGGAATTATAAAAGATAGATAAAGTTAATTAAGGGAATCCAGGCTTATACAGTGAAAGAAAAGAAAAGAAAAGAAAAGAAAAGAAATTGTGAAACTGTTAGTCAACAGAATTAATGCAGCGTTTCGTCAAATTAATTTGATATTATTTTAAGTAGATGGTATTGTGACATTTTGTTATCGTTATCTCAAGATTTTTTTGAAAGAGAAACATTTTAGTCCAATTTAAGAAACACCTACAAAAAATCCAATGAAAGATGCGTACACAGGGTTTTTGTATTCTTTTGAAGACTCGTAATCATACATGCAGTTAAGGGTGCCAAATTTCGTCCTGTATCTGTAAGGTATTCAAACTGATCAATACAGTTACAATGCGGTAATGTTGATTAATCCAACACGATCATGATCATGATGATGATGACCATCAATATTATTAGTATAAAGATAAAATTAATTTATTTGGCACTATCACATTAGTTGCAATTCAATAAATAGAAGAGTCTCAACTATGAGTCTAGTACAAATCGCATTTGGTGTTTTAAAATGTTTGTTTGTCAGCTTTTATATTTCATCACCTTCATAACTGTCGAATAGGCATTTCTTTATTTCTAATGAGTTGAAGTTTGCATTGTTGACTCATTAACATGCTGAAATGAAAATGGTTGCCTCCATAGCTTTTGAACTGTGGAAATTGCATGGAATAACAATGATTCTCTGAAGAGTTATTATATTTCATATAGTTTTTTTTAAACACTGAGACTTGAATCTGATAGTTATTACAATTGGATACCATTTTCAAAGTTTTATTAGTCTCATTTAGTCATTAAATGAAGTAATTGCTGCAAGAAGCATCCATTAGAAATGTATGTATACTTGTACTTTAGTAATAGTATGATCCTGTTACAATATCTTACAATTGCATTGGACTTTTGCAATCTGATATAACATTGCAATTTATTTAACCACTTGAGTGCGTAAGGGTCAAAACTCGAATTCGATCCCCATTTGGGTTTAATTTATATGTCTAGTATTACAGTGAATACTGAATTGCTGTCCATACTCTGGTTCAAATCATCTGCGACTCTGCCACTTTCAGAACATTTATATGTCAAATTCATCAACAGTTATGCTCTCGGGCACATCATTTCTAAAAAATATACCTGAGCACTCAATGGTTAAACTTAGTTTGCACTTGCAATCAAGGAAATTGTGGATGAAGATGATAGAGGATAATTATGTTTATGAAACTAATGATATTAATTATTTTTTTTTCTACATAATCAAGTAGGTGCTCTTTGGTTAGTCGCCTTTTCTTTTGAAAAAATAAACACATATTATTAAATTTTTTTTAAGAAAGAAAGAAAACAGTATTTCACAGCCTAGCAACTAAACAATCATGTCATTTAGTCATATCACTAAGAATAAGATATTTCTTCCATATCTCATCTAAGTTACATGTTTGCCATGAAGTTTGTTTTTATAAATATTTATCATAAGTATTTACTTCTTTCTTAAGGTGCATTATATTAAAACTTTTATGCTTGAAATATTGTATTCTCTTTACAATTGCTGTAAATGTTTTAATTACTTTAGAGTGATTAGACTGTATTTATTTCCCTTTATTTTGTAAACGTAACTTTTTGTACTGATACGGTACCTGCGTGAGTTGTATACATACTCATTTAAAGGGCACTTTGAATCATATTTGTGTGCAACTGGAAGCTTTTTGGGTGGCTGAAAGTGAAACTTTTCTAAATTAATAGTCAAGAAGCAGTTGTGTATGTATGTATGTATTTGAAATGAACTTGAAACAAACATATTGGTGCTATACTGTTAATGTGTTTGACAAAACCACATAGAATTTTTATATGCATCAGTACATTGTGTTCCTAGTTTTGATAAAAAGGTAGATAGGTAGATTTCAACATTAGTTGCCATGTCCCTTCAAATAGTTATTGGAGCGAGTTATAAATTTGTTTGTTCCTTTTGTATGTTGTTTATGTATTTGCTGACAGGTATGTTTGTTTAAGTCAATAAATTTTCATCTTGTAATTATGGTCAGGTCTCATGTATTATATAAGTTTCATTGAAAGTAACTTTTTCTTATTGTTGATTTTATTACATATATAGGCCTTGAAATAATAGATTACAGCAAGAAAGAGTTCAGTTTGCTTTACTTTTGTTTTCCCATTCCCAAATTTTTATAGAAAAAACTTGATACACCATCTGCATATTTTATAAGCCATCGCTAAAAATGCTGGTATCCAAAGTTTTTTAGGTCGTAAATAATCCTATTGTTTCAATATTAAAGTATTAAACACAATTTGTTTTTCAAACTACAAATGCATAGAATAAAAAAAAATTCCTAATACAAAACATGAAATGATCCCTTTATAAAAAAGAATAAATGTTAGAGGTATGCTTTTGTTTTACTTTGTATGGCATCATTTATCATCTCTTCTTTTTTCAATTTGAGCAAAAATGGGATTCACTTTTTTCCCTTCATGACCATTACAAGAAGATTGTGTGCAATTTCTATAGTATATGATTATGAGTATGGGAACCTAAACATTAGGATATAGGCCATACATTTCTTTTGCATTTTATTCCAATAGTTTCATTAGTATGAAAAAAGAAAATTGAAACAAGGAAAGTTCAAAATAATTATATTAGAAATTTCTCTACAAACCCAATCCACAATGTTTCTTGCCTATTTTTTGAAGGAGACTTCTTTTTTTAATAATAGAGAAATCAAAATTGAATTTCAAAAGCACTGAACCAAGCAATATTTTTGTTCAATATGTGACCACTTTAAAATATACATGCAATATCCACAATGGCTGGACAAGTATTCCATTAGACAATCCACTAGTTTGTAGTACTAACCTTATCATCTCCTACTCCCAGTCCATATCACCATTATAGCTTTATCGGTGTAGAAACATTTTTTAAATCCTTTTCTTTCTTTCTCATAGTAATCTTTTATAATAAATTATTAAATTCAACTCTTGTATCCAAAAAATTAATACACAAACGTATCACAAGAACATTATCTTACAAGGACTTAAAAATCAATCATATATGGTGTGATCTATCACTAAAATGTGCTTCGTTTATTACAGCTGTTATCCAAGCATAATAATAATTGTACTATGTATATTTATGTAGCCATGTTATCCTCTGTGTTCCCTGTGTCCATGTCAGTGCTATTTATTTCAAATATGAAATAAATTATACAATTGCTTAGATGTTTTCTTTTTATTTGGATTTTGTGTGCACATCAGCTTGTAGTATTCTCTGAGCATTAACAAGTGTTGCAAGCTTTACAGCTGGATCAACTAATGAAAATGAACTACAGAGCATGTTTTGTTGCTTAACGTCCATCATCAGCATTGTATGGTCCTATGTAGTGGACAAGCCCTAAGGCTGATGTCTGACAATTTTACGTGCTGCCACACAAGGTGGGGGAGACCTGGGCTCCTGTCTCAGCCTGCAGTGCACCTTAAACTTAAAGGATCAGCCTGTTGTTTTTTTTAATTGGTGGCTTAATGGTGATTAGCCAACAATGTCACTCTTTGGGCCACTCCTTTTACTGTACATCATGGCACTATAATTTTCTTGTTTGAATTTTAATAAAAACACCTTTGGAAACAAGTCTGATATTAGTTCATTAAAAGGAAATTTACTCAAGTGAAAAAATGTTTTTTTTCTATTGTCCGTGGAATGCAGGGTGTTCTTGCAGAGTTCATTGCACTGAAGATGAAGCATTGCATTTATCAATTCATTGCAATCAAAGTTTTTGTATCTAGATAAACCGCTAGAAATAGTGCAAGCTAAATTTTGAGAATTCTGTTCAAATAATTTAAGCAAGGATTAGTCAGAAAAAGTAGTGATTTGTTACTTCTGGTGTTTATACATTATTTAGGAATCAAGATATATAAAACAACTTAAAATTCAGTGAGACAGAGGAAACATAAACATAAAATTAGGCTTTAAAGTTTAATATCACCAATAATGAACCAAATAAATACAATTCAAAGTAAAACAATCTTAAAGGAACTAAGTGTGGGGCTCAAAACAGCTTTACATTTAACTTTGAAAATATAACTGACAAACTAAAAATGATTTGTTTTTTTCAATCAAAGATATTCATCAGCAATTGAAATTAACAATCTATATGAACAAAACAGTAACCATGTTTTGATTATAGTTTTAGAATGTGTTGAGTTTGTTTAAAGTCCAGCATCAGCACTATATTGGCTATATTGTGGACGAGCCCCAAGACTGACATCTGACAATTTTATGTGCTGCCACACACGAGACAGGGCGGGGATACCATGACTCCTGTCTCAGTCGGTCACATTAAACTAAAACCAACCCAACCAGTAGGGAGCGCAATCGCCAGGGCTCGAACCTGGACCTTTTGCGTCGGAAGCCGATGCCCTACCCCAGGGCCACCGCACCCCCCATAGTTTTAGAAGGGCTATTTGAAATATAGAGGTGAATAAAATACCGCTGTGTGTTCTGGACTTCTGGCATACCTAGAAGATTTACAGAGTCACTTTGGGTGCTCAGAGAACCGAAGTAGACTGCAAAAAGGTTATCATATAACTAATCCGAGCTAAAAAAAAACTTGATTGTGACTAGGGTTGAGGATAGGACAGCAACAACACACATCCCAGATTCAACTTGTTACCCTATGTTGTGCTCAGCATAGCAGGGCCAATCTATAGTACACTTTGGACTCGGCCCTTTTTATTTGAATAGTTTGTTGAAGCCATGTATGTCTCAGTAATGCTAATTCAGTGCATCTATGTATATTACATGTACCTAGATGGTACTGAGCCATCACAACTCACTCTACCTACAACTTTCACAACCATACACAAACACATCCCAAGTGTTAAGGTTATGGAGGCTTTACTCTCATATCCACTATTCTGCTGGATTTTTTAAATTTGTGGTCTTATTTTGGGAGACAATTTCATAAACTTGACAAATCTGGTTCGTTGGGATCTGAGGGTGGGTCAAAGATAGTTTACTAAAGACCAAGAAGAAATTTGGGAATTTTTATTGTTCGTTGAATGTAGGGTGTTCTTTGAATCCAATCCAATTCATTGGACTAGTTCTACCATATAACGTAAAATCATAGCTACCAACTTTTCAGAAGGCCAATATACAGATTTGAAGCGTGGTTCATAAATGTAGTCAATGATCAGCGTTTTTGTTGGGTTTGTAGTAACACATGAACTACATACAGTTATTGCATGAGCTCTATAACATTTCAAAACCATTGGCTAAAGAGCTCACGTTTTTGCACTGATATGTGGGAAATGCAAGCTTTCTACTCCTAGCAAGCAGCATGCAATGGTTTGCTCAGATCACTGGTTTTCCAACAGTTTTAATACTAGATGTGTAAAAGTAGAATAATATGCTACATGTAGCTAGAAATCTAGGTTTAGTGTGGTTTTATAGCTTTCTTTAGAGTCCGACGTCTTCAGCTAGGTTATATATATTGGACGGGTCCCAAAATTGACAACTTGATGTCACAAAGAGACGGTGTAGGTATTCCAGCTCAACTGATAACAAAACTGACAATTGACTAACAGGGGACAGAATAAGACGAAAAAAATGTGGCCGATCATAAGTTTCAAACTAGCCACCTTTTAATTGAGAACTAGACTACCACATGCACCATTTCGACCCTCCAGATCTGCTATCTGGCTCCTGATTTATATCAGTTACTTTATTTTTCAATGAGGTTCAATGCAATAATTCATTACCTAATATAATTATATGTACTAAATGCTACACTTTATATCATCATGTGAATTCAACTAGCGGAAGTATTATAAACATAAAGGATTCCTTCACATGCTCATTTCCAGCATGCTGTTATACTTCCATAGTTTATCAAGACAAACGACAGAAAAATTATATGGTAGGAAGGCATGGGATGTTATGTTAGCAAATATCAATACAGTTACAGAATTCCCAGGCTTTACGAATTTTTATCACAAGAAATGTATAAATTAAATTGTTAACCGAGTTAAGTAGGGTAACATAAACTGATAAATATAACAAATAAATTTTTCCCAGTATAAAGAAGGCTATTTGTATAAATACAAATATGGAAAAGATCACAGGTGCTGCATTTTGAAATCATTACACTGCTAAGTCTTTGTAAACTGTGCTGGCTTTTTTCTTTCTTGAAGTCTCATATTCCTGGCTGTTCGCAACATCAAATTCACTCTGTGAAAATAAGAAGGAAACATTTTTTTTATTTTCCCATTGATATGCCCTTGTGCCACTACATCTTTGCATTAGTCTGCACATATTCAATTTCGAAATATTAAAGCTTTAACCTCTTATTTTTTTTTATAAAAATTCCCATAAATAGCATGCACACCAGGAATATGCATTGAATCATGAAAAGGTTCAAGTTTAAAGTGTTTTTAGTTAGACCTTTTTTTCAACATATCCTCTTAGACCTTTAAAACACTATAACTGTTCACATGATATTTGGCTTATCCACTTAATGTAAACTTGTTCAACAGACAAACTGGTATTTTTCAAAATTCTAAGGACAAAAAAATCAGAAAATATTTTTAATCTTATGAAACCAAACACTTTAAAAAAGCACTTACATCATCAACTTTTGACAGGGCTCTTTTTTTTCCACGGCGTCCTTTAGATTCTTGTGTGGACTGAATTTTAAAAGGAGAGATACGGAATATTACCAGGGAGATTTGAGTAAGCAAAATCCAGGGCAAACAATTATAGAGGTCCCTTGCACTTCAATTCAAGGACACTTTTGTATGAGGTGTTATAAAATCAAAACAACCGTCATTATAACCAATCTCTCAGAAACTATCCCTTTTTCCAAAACAGGCGGATATAATTATGATAGAAACATTCTGAAATGATTAAATAATGTAAGTTAGTAAAACTTTTATTGCAGTTTCTCTCAGTTTTATTTCAATAAATAAAGTTATGTACAAGCAAAAATGGTGTAAAAGGAACAAAAATAATTTAACAATTATTATTCATCTAATTGATGTGAAAGGGATAGTAGTAAGAGCTTGCCTTGCAACTTGAAAACCAGTATTTTCTCCCTCCCTCCCTCTCCCTCTCCCTCTCCCTCTCCCTCTCTCTCTCTCTCTCTCTCTCTCTCTCTTTTGTCAATATGACATACTTCCTTTGATGGTTTAGATTTCCTTTTCTCATGTCCACTTATGTCAATCTTGTTGGTTTTATCAATGAGAGCATCCACTGGCTGTGGAAATCAGATTTTGGTAATATATCAGGATTAATGACTTTAATTACAGCATTAATTTGAGGGGATGGGGGTGAAGTTATCAACATTTTTTTCCAAGTTTAAGTGACTGACTATAGCAGAGCTTTAGTGGGTTTTATTATTTCTACAGCAGTTATGGCAGCACTAGTAGAATTCAAGCTTTAAACTGATTCAAGGACATGAATTTCTTAATAATTTCATAAAATTATTAAAATGTGGTTTGAAAATGTTAAACTAGTCAAGTAGTAAAAAACTAATATCCAAAACTAAGAGGACTTATCATCTGTCAGAACTTGGTTTCACGATATCAACAGACAGGCAGAAATGCGGTGAGATGTAAGTTGGATGAAGGGCCCTTCATAAGGCTGAAAATATGATAGATAATCTTTGATGTCCCAATGGTCATCTTAAGTTTTGAATTCTTAAGAAACCATATCTTAAAATAATTATTTTAAGTCTTGTTCCCATTCCATTAATTAGATGACTCTACTTTCTAGATTGTGTTATAAACTGCCAATGTGGAATCCTTTTTCTTTGTAGTGGACGCGAAGAACTTATCTCAGTTGATCGCCTCAAACCGGCTCACGTGGACTTGACTAACCCAGTGCCTGTTGCTCTGCCACCGCGCCGTGGGAGACCGCCTCAAGTTACCCTGAACCCTCAGCAGACAACCACGTCGCCACCTACTCCGGTCGAGTTTGAGCCGCAAAGTACGCGGCATAGCGATACTGGTATACGTGTATCACGTTCGGGGAGGTCCGTACGACCACCCCTAAAGTTTTCAGGACTATAAATGATGTCAGTGCTGTGGGGAGCTGTGTGGCAACCACTAAACCATCGTCCGCACTGACTTATAGACACTCCTACCGTTGTCGCGTCTAGACTGCTAAAGGCTGGAATGGATTTGTTACACACTTGTTTTGACACAGTGATTAAAAGAAAACGAACGTGCAACACTTGTCTTGGTTTCGTCTTTTGTCGTATCTTAATGTCTTGATAACAGCTACAATAGATGACTCTACTTTCTAGATTGTGTTATAAACTGCCAATCTGGAATCCTTTTTCTTTACTAAGTGTCATGAAAACGGTATATATTTATTTTTCTTACCAATGTTCTTTTTACGCTTGCTGTCTCTTTCTCAGACACCTCTCTTGGAGCCTCATCCTAATTGAAAAAAAATTCTATTATTTTACAATCATAGTCCACCGAATGTCTTTCTCTCAGATAAACCATTGTCATTCTGAGCAACCTTAACTCAGTTAGGAGAGTTACTAAGAGTAGAAAACACAGCTCATATCAAAACTGAATTTTTTTTAAAATTAATTTTGAGCCTCTTCAACAGGTGACTTAAAAGAAATAAAAAGTGCAAACATTACTGTTAATGCATAAACCCCTGAATATAAAATCTAAACCATTTAACAAGGCTTTCATTAAAGACAAGTAAAGTTTTAAATTCATCATAATTTACTATACACCTTGCAAGATAGCAGCTTTTGATTAGTCTTTGAAATGAGATTTATATAATTGCTATTATTGATTGTCAAAACTTATATTTTAAATTAGAGAGTGATGCATCAGACTCAAAAGTGTTTCCAGCTAAAGTTTCATTGTATATGAGAAACACTCACCATTTCAACATCATCCTCCGCAATCTTTTTGGCTAAGCTTTTGGGCGTTTTCAAATATCGAGGGATTCCTTCTTTTGTTATCTTTTCTTTGTCCACTGTTTTGCCAAGCCTGAAATGTGATTTTTTATGGTTTTTTTTTATATCTGAATGCTTGTAAACAGTCAATTTCATATTCGATTTGTGCAAGAAAAGTACTTTAAATATATAGTCATAGACTTCAGCTAACAGAGTTATCCATAATTATATCCAGTCTTTTATATTTTCTGTTACAAAATTATACTATTTCCTGTTACTAGGCACCTTTTGTAGGCTTTTAAAGATAATTTTGTGAGTGCTGTTATTTGTTTGGCTTTTCTAAGGTGGTCACTGTGTTTAAATATTGTTTTATTTCTTGAAATTGACAAATTATTCATGTGTTCAAAGATTTTAACCTAGCCTAACTATGAAGATAAGAGGTTTGCTCAACTTTTAATCAGCTAACATAGGGCTCATAGATATGAGAAAAGCTTGGTAAAGGTTCAATGATACTTTCCAGGAATGACAATACTAAGACGCATATTTTTTGCTTGAATTCTAGATTGTTCAAAATAAAATTCTTTTTCTAGTGTTGGCTGGATTTTTTTCCCTCCTTGACCCATCTCCAACCTAGACGATCATTTTTGTAAGTGACAGAAGATTGGTAGCAATGTTTCAAAGAATACATTTATCATTTTCATACTACCAAAAAATAACAGCTATGAAAATGTTTAAAATCATAAAACTATATTTTTATAAAATTGAGCAAGTTTAAATGTACAAAAGGCAAAGCCCTAACTTTTAGACGTTTGGAAAAAAATGGAACATACAATTGATGCTGAGAAAAATAGTTTTCATGATTGGGGAAATTTAATCAAATAAAAACCTGTGATGATTAAAAGGGAAAACATTAATGGGATATTAAAAAGAAGGAATTAAGCAAAAAAATTTCTGAAGATAAGTCATTTCTTCTATCCTCTTGTAACTTGAATATTATATATCAGAATTCCTATTTTATCCATAATTTTTGTGTATGCAAAATAACATTATCTTAGCCAAATTTTTGCTAAGTTTACTAAGACACCTACTTTTTTCCGCGGGTGGAACTGTTGACAAACCCTTCTTTCTCTAGTCTATTTATGAGTCCTTGTGCTACAGTGCTCTCAATTCCAAGACGTCTTGCCAGTTGATGGGCAACGATTCTTTTGAACTCTGTGCAAGCCATCAAAGCACGTCTCCAAAGGCAAGTAGCCTATGAAAATGCAATAAAATTCAGGCATTTGTGAAGGGATCCTACCACCTGACTTATCACTACTTTAGAAAATAATAAAAATAAAATTGCAGTACATTTTTAGTGAAAATATTTTGGGTGGAAGCAGAAGCAGAATGGGTGAGAAAAAGTATCTGGATAGTTTTTTTAATTATTGGGTTTTTGCTAATAATCTTTAAGTTTGCCTTTTTTTTAATGAAAGTATTTGACTAACATAGCCTGGGAAAATGGAGACTATTTTAAACTGTGTAGAATGTAAGTCATGGTTATGAAAAAAGAGAAAATCTCAGTGAATGCAATTTGTTGGCCTTTGCACAATATCTTGTCAAGAAGAATTTACCATTCTTGACAGTCTTGAAAATTACCTGTATTGCAATGGAAGTTAGACCACTAAGATGAGGATCAGTCGGCTCTAAATCTGGATAGTGCTGGAAAATATAAACACAGTGTATAATTAGATTTGAACTCAATATTTGTCCAAAATTTAAGTTGATTTTCTTAATTACATTCCTTTCTTCTTAAATGTTGAATGCAATATGCAAAATTTGTATTGCTGAACCATTTAATACATTTTGTTGTGTTCTTTTTTCCATCTTTGTTACCTAATTTCCTTTAAAATTTGAGGATGTTTAAAAACTTTTAGAGCTTCATCACATATTTTCAACCTTGTGTTATTGTGGAATCAGCACAAAAAGAAATTTTCTCCAATAGCCGAAATTTTAAAAGAGAGGGACATGTATATCAGCAGCTGTGGCCCACCTTTGCACAAACATCACAGATATGATCCGATGGAGCTTTAGATTCACTGGTGACGAGGAAACAGACTCCATGCTGCCAAAACTTGCACTTGGAGCACATGATCATCAGACCATCATCCTAGATGATAAAGTAATAGTCAAGAAATAATGTCTTAAGATTGCTATTCCTATGAATGTCTTGTCACTATTGCTTTATATATCGCAAAAAAATATGGAATATCAAATTTGCAATAAAAGGAGCCTACAAGGCTTTAAATATAAAGAGAGCGAGAGATTCTTGACCTCTTTGTGATCTATAAATAATGAAGTACCAGGTAGGCATAAATTTCTCTAAGCAGAAAGTGCCAAGATGCTGCTGTGCCTTACTACGTACGTCCTGCCAGCCGCAGAGCAAAAGACCAGCATGACGTTCTAGGTAAGGCATTATTTCTCTTCATCATACCAAACAAAAGAAAACTTGTTCCATATGATAAGCTCTCTTTTGAAGAAGAATACTTTGAGTATGCCGTTGAAAGTCAAAAGCACAAGCCTTATGTCACGAAGGGGTTAAATAGTCCCTTACATTTTAATTCCAATGCTGCCTAGTGCCTAATCATCAGTGACTTTTATGTTCCTCCAGTTTTCTCAAGAATCTTGTAAAGGGCTGAGATTCAAAGTACCTTCTGATTGCCAACCTTATGAACCATCATAGTTTTCTTCCATTAGTATTTTGACTGACCTAATATACATAAAACTGATCACTGCTGCTATGACCAGTATCACTTTCCAAAATTGTCAACCGAGAAGCAATGATACATCAATTTTCTATGCGATGAAATAGCTTGTGGCTCTATCGTCTCACGGTGGGAGCTTACATGCGCCCGCAGGTATTACGCTTGAAGTTTGTATTTCTAGTTAGATATGCCTAATCATCGGTGACTTGCGTTCCTCTAGTTTCCTCAAGAATCCTGTAAAAGGCTGAGATTCAGACTACCTTCTGATTGCCAACCTAATGAACCATCACTGCTTTCTTCCATTAGTATTTTGACTGATCTAATATACATAAAACTGATCACTGCTGCTATGACCAGTATCACTTTCCAAAATTGTCCATCTTAGAAGTCCACAAAAAGCAAAGATACATCAATATTCTATGTAAATGATAAAGCGTGTGGCTCGACAGTCCCAAGGTGCTGCGCTTGAAGTTTGTATTTCTAGTTAGAATCATAGTTGACAGTGCCAGTCTATTGCAAACCATATTGTCAATACAAAAAATATAAATATCATTTTCTAAGGTGCCCACATAACTCAATTAAATATCTCCCTGAAAATGTAGCAAGAAGCATAGCCTTTATAAATTCATGATATGCCATTCAATGTAACATTTTTAAAAGAAAGTGACATATTCTTATCAATAATGTTTTATCTTACTTCATTGCAGCCACACGGACACCGGACGCTGAAGTCATCTTCATTAACTTCAGGTTTGGTTGCGCTCTTTGATGTGTCCTCTATTTGCAGAATATGTAGAGAAAAAAATTAAGAATATTATGCACTCCCCATTTCAAGAAAAAGAAATATCTCAAAGCTTTATTGAAATTTATCTTTTGAATGAAACATTTGAAAAATGACACCAATTAATAATACTATATATAGTTTCACAATCCCAGTTCATCCCAACAGTGATCTTAAGACAGTGTAAAACTTTTTTTATATCAACCAAAACACAGATGAGAAATATTGATTGTTAACTCAATTAATAGCATACTAAGCTTTAAGAACCACACAGATTGAAAGATGATCGGTCAATCTGGGATTTTTTTTATTTAACTTAAAAATTATGCTTGTGAGAACACAAGAAATATTGATTTTTTTTCCATTTAACTAAAATGAAATCAAAATATAAGTATGATGTGTATAATCCACTTTTAAAATTGAAATGCGGTTTCCTTAACAATAACAGTAACTAAATCTGGGAATTCATAGACCTGATTGTTTTTCAACAAGGTCTTCAAAGCCAACCAAAAACAGATGCACTTACCTGCAATAGTGTCTTCATTTGACTTTTCATGGTCTCGATTTTTGTTCTTGTTGTCACTTATGGTGGATGTGTTATCTTTACCTCCAACGTCTTGGCTATACTGGCTTGCTTCAGTGTTCTGAAAATGGAACAGAGGTAAATCATTTATGTGGCATATAGGCCTAATCATTAAAATTTTTAATTTTATTCAACTAAAATAACATTACAAACTGGTATAATGTAGAAAGTGGGTAACCTTTGAAAGAAAAAAAAAAGATAAGGGGATGGGAGAATAAGAGGATTGATATAGTAATTCCTTGATATGGCATATATGGGCAAGTTCTGTGTAACCAAAGTGTCCTCCTTTGCGAGGAGGAATCATACATGCCCACCAACCTTGATGGCATGGAGGATTGAAAAAAAAATGAATCTTGCATACCATATAACAATATTTCAAGAGTAAAACTATGAGAGAAACTTTTAATCAAAAGTACAAATCAATTGTTACTAATTCGATATGATTGTTTTACTCAAATTAACTATAATAACCTCTTCACTATTTTTGCAAGTGAAAGTATGTTGCAGAAAAGTGCCAGTCATACCAATTTTTGTGTCAAGACTTCTTACCTCTTGATGTAAGCCTTCGTTTGAGATAGTTGATACTTCTTCAGGATTTTCAACTTGCTCTATTTCTTCATTAGCATCCTCTTGAACAGTAAACTGATCTTTTCCAGTCTTCACTCTGAGCTTCACCCTGAAATTTACATGATAAGCTCAAGAAATATTTTGATCATTTTTTTTGTTATCGAAAATAAAAATGGGTGTAAGGGGTAGATTTTTTGGAAAAAAAAAACTTAGTTTAAAGTAAAAGAGAGAAACAGTTACCTATAAGATTTTATTTTTAAAAACCTCCCAGTACGAGTCTAGAAAGATATTTTCTATTGTGCACATAAAAGAAGATGACAAAGAGTGAAGGAAAAAAAGAGAAATAACAGCTGTGTACAACTATGACTACATAAAAAAAATGTCTGCTCCATTTCATATTTTTATTTACAGACTTTTACTTAATCATTTATTATTATTTTACTTCAGATTAATAAAAGTCTTTTTTAAATAAGCATTGTTTTTATGAGCCTAATGTTATGCTTTATGAGTTAAAATCTCTTTCTAGCTATATCCTACAATGTTTTATTGGTTCTTAATAAAGATTTTTACGTACACAAAAACTTGAACAGCCAAAACAAACAAACAAAATTCAAGAACTAAAAAATGAAACAAAAATGTAAAGGTAGCAAATAAATACATGTATCAAAACTTCTCATGAGTAATGTGTAACAAAAATAGCAATGCATCTCAAATCTAACAACATAACTTACGAGTGGAAAGGCTGAATGGAAATATTTTTCGCAAATTTGTAAATAAAAATATTTTCCATAAAGATCAAGACCTCCTTTTGCAAAGAAGGAAATATTGTGTGTGAACAAAAGAGTAATGATGATAAAGAGGTTATGATTTGAATTAAAGTAATAGCTCTGACACACAATTGCTTAAACATTAAGAACATCTTAGGGACAATGTAATTTCTGTATAGCACACTTCATACAATTTTTCATAACTAACCCTCTCTTCTTCTCCTTTTTCTAGCCAAATAGAAGCAAAAAAAAAATTTTTAATTCTAAAATTGTTATTTTGAAGCAAAAAATATTCTTTCCCAATGTTTATGATGATTCTATTACCGTGTCAACTTCACCAACAGCAATCTTGGTCGTTTCCTCTTCAAATAGAAATTCACTTTCATCCGAGGCCCTAAAACCTGGTGGTTCATAGTCAGATGGTGTGACTGTAACACAAAAAAAGAATAATGTTAATTAAATCATTATACAATAGATAACATCATTGAAGGCCATGCAACAAAACCCAAAAGGTTATTATACAACCAATTTTTATACAACGTGAATCGACAAACAATAATATGTCATGGTCTATGCTCTCTACATGGATTATACTAACACAGTATAATTTATGTACAGCAACTTTGCTACAAGTTTTACATAGTTTTCTTCATCAAGTTTATGGAATCATCAATACCTTGATTAACCTGTTTTCACCCTATTAGCCTATCTCAAATTATGACAATAAGTATTTTAAACCAAAATAATTCCCCCATGAGAATTGATCCACTCTAGCATTGGTCTTTTACCTCTAAACATAGACACTAGTCTCTGGTGTCATTATTAACATAGAGGATAGACATTGACAACACAAGATAGGATTTAACTTAAAGGTGAAATGTACTGTGTAAAACAAGAAATGAGTGCGAGTTGAGTTGCTTGATCAACGTCCAATGTCAGCACTATATAGACCCCAAGACTGACATATGACACTTTTATGTGCTCCCAGGGCGGAGAGATCTGGACTTCTGTCTTAGCCTCTAACATTATACTGACACCGACCCAAGTAGTTAGTCGACTTAGTATGCAATAATGCAACTGTGGCAACTTAGACAAAGTAAAGCAAAGGTTTTTACCATTTGCAAACTCTTCCTTCTTCAAGAGTCAAGCTTCATGGCATGAGAAAAAATTGAAAAAATAAAAACGTTATTTCATTGTGGTGACTTTATACTCTATAGATACACAATATTACAAAATACATTACCGTCATCATAGTAAAAGAGCTTCATGGTCAGCATGACATTTTCAGGTAATGAGGTCAAGGTGTTGGTCAGTATGATAAGGGTTCGCAGCAGGCGAATGGTTGCATTCTTGGTGGCATCAGCTGAATAAGCACTGGAAATCTTTTTCTCATTTCTGAAAAGGCCAATTCGCATAAATTGAGTTAGTTTCAGACTTTAAATATCAGAGACTTTTCTCTCTCTTTGTGACTAATATTCAAAAAAAGGCAAAAAAATCTTCCAAAATTGGGGGAAAATGTAATGTATGAAGGCCATAATAATGGCAAATGATAGTTAACAGTGATTGACTGAATATGTTATATCTATTTTCGTTTCCAAATTTCAAATAATTGAACTATAAGTAAGGCATGCAATGTTAAGTTGAAATAGTAACGGTAGCGTATGTATGACATAAAGATTTAAGTGCATTATGTTTTTATTGATTAAAATCTGAAAATATGACCTCAGAATTCTGTTTAATTTACAAACTTGTTATTGCATAACACAAAATTACATTGACATGATTTATTATTCTGTAAAAATTGGTAAAGCTAAAATTTGCAACAAGTTGCCTTCTCTGAATTTAACCTTGAATGTTATGGTTTTAAGTCATGCCTTCAGCATTCAGGTTTAGAGTAAACAGTGATTGATTGAATGTATTTCATCTATTTTCATTATATATATTTGAAGTACAAGTAATGCATGGAATTTTAAGTTGAAATAGGTAAGGTGTCGTATGTATGACATTAAGATTTAAGTGAATTATGTTTTGTTATGCCTTTGCATAAAATAAAATTCCATTAGCATCGTTCATTATTCTGTGAAAATTGGTAAAGCTAAAATTTGCAACAAGTTGTCTTTTCTATGATATCAATAGTGCCTTTTGGATCTGAATTTAAACTTGAATGTTATGGTTTTAAGACCTGCCTTCAGTTCAGGTTAGATGACTTGTTAATCACATGATCTCAGCTTCTTTACAGCAATCTACTTTACCATCATAATGCACCAAAAATACCAAATTCATAAAAAAAAAAAGCCTCTGAGCTTCTGAAGACTTGTTGGACTTGGCCATACACGTCATTGGTCAACAATGTTTTGTTCTAATCCTCACTTGCCTAATAACAAACTCAAATACTCCTGATTTAAATTGTGCTCGGCACAAGTAAGGTTGGTTTTTTTTTTTTTGGTTTTTTTTCACTTTTGAACAAGACTTTCTGAACCAGATTTAATTTCTGTAGTCACAAAGTAGAAACCTTTTTTTTTAATATATAAAAACCAAGTTCTATCATGCCATCACTCACCGATATATATCAACCTCTCCACCAGAGTTATATGTGAATCTGAACGAGTAAGACTCAATCATGCTCTGCAATTACACAAGAAAACAAAATAAAATGATAAGTTTTGAATTCCACCAGAATCAAGTTCTTTGTAATGATAGGATTTTGCCTTCTTTGTTGTCGCACAAGAAATAGATCAATAATTATGTATTTTGACAATCTTAAAGAGAGGCAAGAATTTACCACATCCAAATATACATTTCTACAATTCATTTCATAACTTATGGTATGAACACACATGTTTTATCCATTGCTAGTATTTAGTATCATCAAATGGAGCAACATGATTTCATCATTATAAGGAAATATAACTATTCTTGTGCCATGATATGCTTCCCTTCTAAAACACATCAACAGATGTAAAAGATATGTTAAAAATAGAATTTAAAAAAATTTGATTTATGAGAGCAACATTTTCTTGTTAGAAACAAACAAAAATAAATAAACAAAAAATCCTGTTTTAAAAGATGTTGACATCAAATGAAAACTGTGTGATACAATTTAAATATTTTGTTGTTTTTATTTTTTATTTCAGACGTGCTAGAAGCTTCACTAGATAGCGGATAATTTTGCATCATATCTATACAAATGCCTTACCTCTGGCTTATTTGGATCAACATAAATCTGAAAAAGTTTACGAAAACAAGGAAATGAATCTTATAAACTTATCTTCCCAAATTAATATGCAGTTAGCTGTTAGCAGTGAGTGAGTTTGATGTTAGTTGTTAGCAGAAATTTAAAAAACATGTTTAAAGAAACTTTCGAAGTGTTACAAAAACATCTTATATAAATGTGAAATCACAGTTCTTAAAGTTTGAGTTAACATTATACTGGATTTTTTCTTTCTTTCTGACCATGGCTCACAAGACATCACTGAGGTCTACTTAAATTTGACAAATTTAAGACAGAAAAATGTCCTATTTTAAAATGTGTATACAAACTAAATAAAGAAAAATGAGATTGTTAATTACATCATGCATCAATTAAATATTGTTACTCACCCCTATGAGGAGCGTCTTGAGCTAGAAAGATTGAAAGGTTGAAATTGTCCTTATCAATACTATTTTCATACTGATTCTCATAGTAGTGATAGTCAAAATATAACAAGTGTTACAAAATCTAACTTTTTTTTTTCTTTTTAATTCTGTATTAGAATAACATTTGTAATTAGGCTCTTAAAACCTTATCCCTGAGGCTACGTCTTAAATGCTGATTGAAAAGTCAAAATCTACAGCATGAAAATAAATACTACTTGCATTTTGCTTACACTGTCATTAAACCTGATAACCTATTATTTACATTCTTTTGGATCTATCTCACATTTTAAGCTGGACCAAAATAGAGTGACATTATTGACGATTATAAATGCAGTGTTGGCTTTGGCAGATGCATTTTAATCCTTTTAATTTTGTTACCATGGAAAGAAACCAAGAAACTATTGTTTGACTGTAGGAAATGATTAATTTTACTTCTAATTTATGTTTAAAATTTAAGCATAGCTCTTCAATTGCTTTATGCCTTATTGATTATGATGTTTGTAGGGAACTGCAACAATAGTTTTCATAAGCAAAAATGCACAAAGAAATGGAACAGATTGTTAATATTTATACTAGTAGCAACGAAATAACAAGAAAATTACTGCCCATAGGAAAAAGAACAATTTGAGAAGAAAAAGTCCATTGAGTTTCTTACATATTTTTTGTCCAGAGCATCAAAACAACCTTTCACCCATTTGATGACTTGACAAGCACCTGGGCAAGAACTTTCATCCCGCAGTATTTTCAAATTAAGATCTGCATTATGAAAGAAATAAAACAACAACAAAAATGATGTAAATAATTTATGATTCGTTTCTTGTTTAATAAGGATTTACTTTTTGGTAAAAGACTGATTGTAAAAAAATAATTAAAGTGGAAAAAAAAGCAAAATTACCCATCTCACCTTCAATTTCCATGTGGAATGTATAACATAACCTTTCTAGGTACATATTCCTCTAATTGAGCAATCTCCAAAATATATTTATGACTTGTATAATTTTGTTTGATTCATTTTCCTCTATAAAAGTCATAGGAATTAAATTATTAGAACAAACGTCAAATTAAATTTAATGGTTCGTTTATGGAAATAAAAAAATAAACTTCAAATCTTTCCCCTGGCAAAGTTCTAAAATGCGGCTTACGCTAGTGCAAGAGGGATTATTCATTTTTGTAAATTTACTTTTGAAAATACATTTTTAGGATCACTGATAACATAAACATATAAAACTACATTCATTGAGCTTACCTTCAAGACATTTATCTCCAAAAGCATGCTCTGGGAAAATTGCTCTTAAGTATGTGATGTTTGATATTGCCACAGCTAAAAGCTTCTTCACAAACAAGCATGATTTTTGTTCAGTCACTTGTTCATTTGGAAAAATCTGGGCCCACTGAAAATAGATAAATATAGTGCACTAACAATTCTAGATCTCACACCGATACATTAACTCCTCTGATCTTTACCTCAATAAGTGACATACATCTCGTAATTAACTGTCTCTCCTTATGATAAGGGTTTTCACAACATAGCACAGTAACTGCTTGAGTTTGAGTTTTGTTTTTATGGCACGTCAGCACATTAACGCCTATATTGTGCATATATTGTCCTTAGAAAATACATTACACTAGGAACAATGGTGACTCATTCATCTCTCAGTGGTAAAAGCATAAAAAGGTTGGTTAAAAGTAAAGGGTATATACAGCAGTTAAAAAGATCCATTGTAGAATTATCACATTTAAATGTTATATTATACAGATTAATGTCCTTCAGATACCTGAGTAGGCACTGAGGACTATCATAAGTAAATAGTGGCTTGTAAGCCAGGTACACATCTATTTCCTGGTAAAAAAGCGTAAGAGTGAGTGAATTTTTTTTTACAACATGTCAGCATGGTAATGGATACATTGTGCCCATGATGTCCTAGTAGCAACGGTGACTCCTTTGTCTCTCTGAATAGTAAAAGCATAAAAATTAAGTGCAAAAAGGTTGGTTAAAAGGTAAAGGGTAAATACAGTAGTTTAAAAGATACATGTGTAGGATTATCACAATTAAATTTTATTATATCCACCAATGTCTTTCACTTCATGTGTAACTCAGTAAGCACTGAGGACTAAAATAAGTAAATATGCTCTCTAGTGGCTTGGCAGCCAGGTACAGATTACTTTACCCGGTAACAAAGTGGAGGATCAACCAGAATATGACTAATCTCTTATGGATAATTGACAGTTGCAGGTTTGACACTGTGGAGGCTTTTCATCTCTCAATAGAAAGGTGTGAGTAAGATGAGAATGTCCAAGTCGGACTCTATCAAGTACCAACTGGTCTTGTCTAGCATGAAACACTCCTGCCCAGTGATCTATATGTGGTTGGGGGTTAATGAGTGAGTTTGTTTTTACGACACATCAGGACGGTAACGGCTATGTTGTGCCCATGATGTCCTAAGAGAGTTAATGCATTATACTAGTAGCAACGGTGACTCCTCCATCTCTCTGAGAAGTAAAAACATAAAAATTGTGCGTAAAAAGTTTGGTTGAAAGTAAAGGGTATATACAGTGGTTTAAAAGATCCATGTGTAGGATTATCACAGTTAAATTTTATTATATACACCAATGTCCTTCAGGTACATAAGTAGGCGCTGTGGACTAACATAAGTAAATATGCTCTCTAGTGGTTTGGAAGCCAGGTACAAATTTCTTTCCTGGTAAAATACCGGACAATCAACCAGAATGTGACCAATGGACGATTGACAGTTGCAGGTTTGACACAGTGGAGGCTCTTCACCTCTCAATAGAAAGGCGTGATTAAGATGAGAATGTCGAAGTCGGACTCGATCGAGTACCACCTGGTCTCGTTGTCTTGCCTGAGAAGTTCCTGGCCAGTGACCTAAATGTGGTTGGACAAAGTGTAATTTGTTGGTTGTCATATTGTTCCATCGCGCTTTCCAGTTTTCTCATATAAACGTGTGTATAATTGGCTTAGCATCCGATGCTGGTATTTGCACCTGAGTAGGTTCAAGTTCAAGCCCGATTTTGGCGAGCTCATCAGCTATTTTTTTACCTTCAATTTCAACATGGCTGGGAGCAGAGAAAAATTTTCTTATCATTTTGTTGTGGTTCATGAATTTTTTTCCAATATGCTATGAATTTTTTTATTTTTTTGGGTTTGCCTTCCCCACCGCTTTCACCAGAGAGAGAGAGAGAGTCAGAGAGGTGAGTGAGTGAGTTTGTTTTACGTCACGTCAGCACGGTAACGGCTATGTTGTGCCCATGATGTCCGAAGACAGTTAATGCATTATACTAGTAGCAACGGTGTTTCCTTATCTCTTTGAGTAGTAAAATCATAAAAATTGTGCGTAAAATGTTTGGCCAAAAACAAAGAGTATGTACAGTAGTAGGTGAAGACAGTTTCGAATGCCATGCACAAGGCCACTGCCTACGCAGTAAATATTGACGTCTTTGCACTCACCCCACTCAATTCCTGGCCAGTGACCTAAATGTGGTTGGACAAAGTGTAATTTGTTGGTTGTCATATTGTTCCATCGCGCCTTCCAGTTTTCTCTTATAAACGTGTGTATCATTGGCTTAGCATAGGATGCTGGTATTTGCACCTGAGTCGGTTCAAGTTCGAGCGCGATTTTCGGGAGCTCATCAGACATTTCATTTCCTTCAATTTCAACATGGCTGGGAATCCAGCAGAGAACAATTTTCTTACCATTTTTCTGTATTTCGTGAATTTTTTCTAATATTTTAAGAATTTTAAAATTGTCAGGGTGAGATTTTAGATTAACGGCACATTGTAAGGACAGTTTGTCTCATTTTCTGCAGCTACGTAAAGGCTTTCTACCGGCATGGTACAAAAGGCTTCAAGGCTGAGACACAGCCCTTAGTGGTGTATAGTGTCTAGCATTTTGGTATAAGATGGTCTGACAGAGCCATACACTACACTGCCGTAATCGAGATAAGATTGTATCAGAGAGCGATAAATATAGAGAAGCGACAATCTGCTCCCCACTCTATAAGATTTTAATAAGATTTTGGCACTTTTTCTTCCAATATTTCAGGTGGGGGTAAAGGAGTTTTATGTCAAATGTAACGCCTCAAAATGTTGCTTCTTCTATAGGAATTCCATGGCTGCGGCAGATGAAGGCATGAAGATTCCTGATAAATTTCGTTTTATAACAAAAATGAACAGCTATCGTTCTCTGAGAAGAGAATTTGAAGAAATGTCTGCCCATTTATGAAGAGCGTTGACTGCATTTGGAGTTGCCGCTCTACGGTTGAAATTAAATATGCTTTGTAGCAGATGACAAAATTGTCTTCTTGTACAACAAACAGTTTGCATTGTTTTTTAAAGTATCAGTCATTCAACTTCGATCCCAAAAAGAACTGCTGAGAGAACGCTGCCTTAGGGACCCCTGCTCCTGCTCAACAGTGTCAGAGAGGATCCAGCCTTCACTTGGAGCTGTCGTTTATCTATATATACATTTTTAATTAACATGGGAAGGTTGCCCTCGAATTTAATATTTTTAAGGTTTTTAAGTAAGCCATACTTCCAGATCATGTCATAAGCATTCTCCAGGTTAAAGAGGACAGCAACCATGTGTTGGTTATTGATAAAAGCCTCTCTAATAAATGTTTTAAGGTGGATCAAGTGATCCTTAGTACATCTCTTTGATCTAAATCCACACTGGAAGTTGGATAAGAGATTGTTAACTTCTATATGCCAAGATAGTAATAGTTTGGCTACCATTCTTTCAAAAAGTTTACAGAGGTAGCTTTTTAAAGCTGTAGGTCTATAATTTTGTGAGGAGAGATAGGTCGACGAGAGTTAGGTATAGAGCAGAAAAGGTGCCATAGGTAGGATGGCAGCAACTTGGAGAGCCATCATTCGGAAGTAAGAAATCAGATCCCAAGAAAATGTTTTTAAGAGATTTCCACGTGGATCAGTCCTTAGACTGGCCCACAGTGGGTTATGGGTAATAAAGTCTCCCATAAGAATCACTGGAGAGGGAAGGCCGAAGCTGATCAATAAGGTCATTGACATCAGAGTAGGAGACCTGAGCAGAAGGTGGAGGATACACCGAACAAAGAGTGAAAGATTTCCCTAAAGTCATGCGGACTGCTACCACCTGCAAAGTAGGGTTGAGAGGGATACGTCTGTGAGAGACATTATTTTTGAACCATAGTCACCACTGCTGTGACAATAGCAGAGAGGCCTTGGATGTTAAAGTCTGAGTTGGATGGGGTTTTAGATAGGTGGCCTCGAGGCCTCTACAGTTCCACTGCAACAAATAAGTAGTCATTTTTTTTTTAATTTGGGGGGGGGGGGGAGCCTTGCAAAGCTTCCTCTTAAAAACTCTTGGCTTAATAGCAAAAACAGTGAACTTTGCTACCTTCTTTTCAGCATCACTGATCACCAAGAATGGTGACCAGCTAGTTTTGGGACATCCACTGCCTTCGATTTGGGACGAGGCTTTTTAAACAAAATGAGGGTTGAGAGAGTTTCAAGTGAGAGTGAAGATTCCATAGAAAAAGAAAGAGGTTCTACTCCGAGGCTCCCCATCCGTCACCAAGCCCAACAACGGGACACTGCGCAGATATCCAGCGCCATTAAAGTCATGGCCACCCTAGAGTTATACTTCAAGCATAGAGAGTGCCAGGATTGACCCAAAATCGAAATAAATTATGACCAGCGGTCTCGATGAAGCAGCGAACCAAAGCCCGCGGGCTGGTTCACCTCAATCACCAGAACTCCTAACCTCCCCTCTCACAGGACGCACCTCACGGAAAACAAGATGCCCACTAGTGGGGTCAGAAGTAGAAAAGGTAAGGGCAAGAAAATAGATAGGAAGATATAAGCACGAAAGAGAGTAAGACAGAAGACAGCAAGATAAAGAGAAGGGACCTGCCCTTAGCAGCCTTTTAGTGTGTCACACACGACAGGCAGATGGTGGTAACCATTCTTTACACCCCTCAGATTAAGGGCCCCATTACCACATGGGCGCAACAACATAATGGGACCTTACGGAGTCATAATGATGGCACATCAGCATAGTAATGGCTATTATTGTAAATGATCAAGGTGAAAAACTATAATGATGTCAAGCAAACGACTTTGTGATTGGTAGCTGTACTTGGTTTCAACAAACACCCCGAAAAAAATGAACATGAAAAACCCCTTGAAAAAATATAAAAATAAAAAAAGATTACAGCTTAATCAGCATGAAATTCCAAAATGCACTTTTCTCAGCAAAATCTTACCCAGGCTTGACAGTTATAGTAAATATGTCCCTGCGGCAGCAAAATTTAGACGGAAACTCAAGATAACTGTTAGTGCAGTTGTAAACATCAAACTTGACTTGGCTTGTACCCACATAAGTTAAAAATAAATTTTGAAGTTTTAGGAAAAGTAGAAGGAGAGAAACATCAATGGGAAAATATGAAGGTAGCAATGATGGAAGCTGTTGTGAAGCGAATACTTCATGTTAAAAAAAATCAAAACAAAAGTGGATGATAGAGGATACATTGGAATTTATGGACAGGGGAAGACAGGCAAAAGGAGGCCAAAAAAATAAGAAACAAGAAAGGAAGTCAGGAAAAGTTTTGACGAAGCCAAAGAGAAGGGAAAAAAGTGAGAAATGCATAGAAATTGATCATCAGAAATCAGTCCACAAATTGTGTACAAAAACAAAAGGATCATAGAAAAGTATGCCCATCCATACATTGTTTTAAAGTCAAACGGCAGATACATAATGGAAAAGGAGAACATCTTTAGAGAATTATCATTTATGTATGAATCCTGTTCGTCCCATCATTTGGAATGATTTTCTATGATTTGTTCAAACTGATGGGAGAAATGTACAAGCAAACTTTTTGATCACCAAAGGAAGAATCACAATGTTATGAGCAAAAATTGTGCAGGGCAACCTATCTTGAAAGGTGAACTGCAATAAGAAAGATGAAGACAGGTGAAGCAGCAGACCCAGTTGAAATATCAGTTCAGATGATAGAAGCACTCTATGACTATGGAATTGAGAAGTAACAACAGTGCTCAAGGACATCTATGACACAGACCAAAATCCAACAAATCTCAAAATCAATCTTTACAGCATTACACCAAAAAAAAAAAAATCTGGAGAAACACAGTGCGATCTACATTGCACTATCAGTCTCACGAGACATATCACCAAAATATTTTGAAGAACCATCATGCTGAATTTCAGAAGCAAAATTAAACCAGATATAGCGGAAGAAAAATGAGGGTTTAAAGAGGAAAAGGGAACAACAAAAGCCATTGATGTCTTACATACCAATGATTGTTTACTCGGGAAGTCCCTAAAAAGATGACACGATGAGATAATCAAACAGCTAACAGAATTGAATGTAGATGGAAAAGACTTTAGATTAATTAAATGCATGTGCCAATATACCGGGAACAAACAAAAGCGATGCGAGAGACAATGAAATCAGCTCATTTCAAGCCATAAAGCGAAGTGTCAGACAGCTGTGTACTGAACTTTTTTTCTTTTACTAGTGAAATAACCAGACGTAACTTGGAAGAATATCCAGGAATTCAAGTAGGAGGACACAAACAACTTGAAATGTGCCGATGACAATTGCAGAAAATAGTGGACATTGCTGAAGAAGAGACCAGGAAGAAAGGACTGGAATTGAAATTTAAAGAGAGAAAACTTAGTAATGGTCATCATTTCCAACAAAGAACCGCCACCAATAAATATCTCTATCAAAGGAACTAGGCCAGCTGTGTGACCAATTCAAATACTTAGGGACTTTAGACCTGAGAGATGGAAAAAATAACACTGAAATATTACCATGAATAGCACAGGCCAAGCAGTTTCCATAAAATGAAAGCAAAAGGATCTCCATGTAGACAAATAGAAAGAAGAGCCCTTCGATGACATTTTGAACCAATACTTCTATACAGATGTGCGACATGGTGAGTCTCAAAACAATTACAAAGAAACTGAAGGTACTGAAATGTGGTTCATCAAATGAATGCTCAGAACCTCGTGGACAGCAAGAAGCTTAATAAAACTAAAGCTAATACGAAAAAAATGGCATATGAATAAAATTTGAAGGCACCAAGCAATCTCTTTTGGACATGTTATGAGAAGAGAAAAGCTGGAACACCTTATGACAACTGGAATGGTTTAAGGGAAGCTCAGCAAGAAACAACAAGAAAATGGTTGTTTTTTACTTGGTTTAACGTCCAACATCAGCACTATATGCTATATACAAGAAAATGGACAGACTAACAACATGGCTCAAGGTATGGAAAGTGACGGAGGCATTGAAAGCAGTGAAGGATTGGAGGTGTGGGGGGGCATGATCGCCAATGCTACAAACCTTGGCAACTGAAGGATGGATGTTGATGCGGATAAAAGAGAAAACAAGAGGAGTCAAGAGCAAAAGAGAATTGGATTGTACACAAGAGAGAGTCAGGGCTATCTGGCGCCGTCAGAACATCCGGGTTTTGAGGTTTGACAGTTGATCTAGTCTTATTAATCAGCTGTTTGCTGTCAAACACAGACCAATTTTTAAAAACTTCTCGCCTTCTAATCAGATCATTCGCTCCTTGATTTCAATAGATTTCTTTGCAGTACACAGGAAAGGAATCAGAAACAGGTGATACAGAATGGTTTATGTTTATTTATGAAGACCCTGTATCCATATTATAATTGTGTAATAGATTGTGTTGATAATTGACGCCATCTGAAGAATACTCACTCTACATGCAATGGGCGAAAAAATTTTTCTCGCCTTCATTTTCAATCCGTATCTGTTTCCGAAAAATAGTCCCGCTCCCCGACCCCCTTATTATACACAAAAAAGGTATGTTGACAATGGTTTAAAGTTACAGAGGGAGAGGAGATATGTTGTTTAAAACAGAGTGCCCTTGAGATTCGAGCACACTCTTCCCATGAGTAAAGAGCTTAAGTAAAGAAGTTATTTGGCGAGGTATTGAACTTGGCCAACCAGCGAAAGTAGCCATCTATCTAACGCACTTTGCGTCACATAAGCGGAGAGGCGAATTTGTGTTGGCCTGTCCGAAATAAAATGGCCTTTTTGATGAGCTTTGCATGGATATTGCTTTTCTTCAGCAAGATTTCGCACACCGAGGTCTTTAGCATATGTTGCTACTACGTGTCATAGACTAACAACAATGTTTGACAGCCCGACGGATCTAAGAAAAGTTCACTTACCGCCTCCGTATGGATGGGGTGGACAGCGAAGTGGGCGGCGGCCATCACTGACACGGTGGGCGCGGCCTTCAGGACGCGCAAGCTCACAAACACCACCAGGGCTGTCACGCATGCGTGCAGGGCAATATTCACGGCGTGAAACCATCTCGGATCTCCAGAGCTGAGCAGGAAGTCGAGTCTGTGAAAATATATAGTATCGTAAAGAGGTTTTTCAGCAACTGAAAGAGGTTTCAGTAATTGTGTGATCGAAGGGAGCGAAAAACGCTCTTAGTTTAACGTCTACTAGGTTCTCTAGAAGAAACCAATACTAAGAAGAAGAAGAAGAAGCTGCAATACGGGTTGACAGTAATTACAATGAATACAGGTGGATCGGTAGAGGTGCTACACAGAGTTTTGTCATCTCCCCAGACCTTTTCAATTTAAACAATCAATAGATCCTTTGTAACAGAGAGGAAAATGAGGGATTCAAAGCATAAACAAAACACAGTTTCATACTTTATCTGGGTGGAATTAAAATGTCGCTAGCCTAAATGGTTTAAAACAGATTTGCCGCAATTGAAAAGAACAAAGACTTCACTGAAATTGGCCTTTCAAGGTTAGATGGTTATATTTGGAAATGGTGGATTGTTACTAAAAGAGCGGTTTACAAGCATCCTCTGTCTGTCTGTCTGTCTGTCTGTCTGTCTGTCTGTCTGTCTGTCTGTCTGTCTGTCTGTCTGTCTGTCTGTCTGTCTGTCTGTCTGTCTGTCTGTCTGTCTGTCTGTCTGTCTGTCTGTGCCTATATGTCTGTCTGTCTCTCTGTCTCTCTCTGTCTCTCTCTCTAGGTCTCCCTCTCTCTGTCTCCCTCTCTCTATATATGTATCTACCTATATAAAAATATATATCGCTCGCTCGCTGACCCTCTCATTCTTACCAACTACTGATGAGCTCGCCTTCTTTCTTCCTCTCTTCCATAACTGAAGAACTGCGAATAAAAGAGCAAGCACAAGAGGAGTCAAGAGCCAAAGAGAAAAATATGGATTGTACACAAGAGAGAGAGGGAGGGTGGAACAAGAGAAAAAAGGAAAAAGGTCAAGAAACGAACTATTTTGAAAGCTTTAGAAAGGAAACAAAATGCTGGGAAAGATTTCAGTGACGATAACTGAGGTTTTGAAGGGTGATGCTCAACCACTGATGTAATAAAATGGAATTGAACAATGAGAATGCTTAATAGGAAATGTGGCAGGGAAGATGGGGATGAAGATGAGCACTAGATTTAATGTGAGGTTGTTAAAAAAAATGTCGGGCAGAAAACAGAATGATACATGTAGGAGATGAGAATAAATGATTCTTTTGCTTGATTTAATAAAATAAAGCAACAGCTTTGGTTGCCCTCTTCCTTTTTTTTTTGCTGCAAATTTGGTTTGCATGTTTATTTAAAGCTCCTAGTCTGATTATTTTGTAATAAAAGGGGAACATGGCAGAGTAAGAAAGAAGGAAAATGGAAAAGGTCATCAAGAAATAAGGACTGGAAGGGAAATTCTGGAAAAGATTTCAGTGACGATGATGACTGAGGTTTTGAAGGGTGATGCTCAACCGTAAATGTGATAAATTGGAATTGAAAAATGAGAAAGCATAATAGTAATTAATAGAAAATGTGACAAGGAAGATGGGAGATTCCATGTAATTTGTATTGTTGGTTGCATTTGTCTAAGGTCCAGAAAACATTTCTGATTTTTTGCTGCAAACTTGGTTGTTATATTCACTTTAAAGTGGTAGAACTACTAATCAGGTAATTTTGTAACTGAAATTTAAAAACATGTAGGTTTTTTCTCCATTTGCTGTGTCAGAAGTTAGGTTAGGGCTCTGTCTACCCACGATCAGTAGCCCTTGCTCCAGTAGCAATCAGCTACAAAGGATCCTGCCAATTTCTCCATCACCAAAGCAGAAGAGCCCAAAACACCTGATATATCACTAGATGAGAGCAAGTTTAACACACTTAAACATCACTTTGGAAGCCCAGTTGCCCACTCCTGTTCTTGTTCCTTCAGCCCATTTGTTTATCCCCACTCCTGCTAACAAAGTTAGGTGACATCTCCAGTTACACCTACTCAGTTTGGCAGGAGCTAAAATCCATCCAAATAATCAATTTGTAGCTCATAACTTTCAAAGATACATAGATTCCAATGTTTCAACTGTTCCATGAATAAGACAAACCAATAAGAAAAATTAATCCTGACAGCAGGCAATATTCTCGTTGCCATTTTTTCTTGCAGACAAGGGGAAAAGGTCGAGAAAGACTAGTACCAAAAGTCATACCCCACTATTAACAGTTTTGATTTTGCATCGCACTGCTGGAGTTAGTGTTGAGTTGGTTTAACGTCCAACGTCAGCGCTATATAATGACACAAAAGACAACAATATGAAGATTAATTTGGCAAGAGAAACTGACAGGGAAGAGTTGATAAAAAAAAAATCTGTTCTAGGCGTTCAATTTTCATCTTGAAAAGACAAAAGAAGGAATATATAACTATTAAGAGAAGATGTGAACGGTCTGATTTGGAGGAATATGACATATAACCAGTGAAGAATGGAGCGGGAGCTGAAAGAAGTAGGCAATGTTGATGAGTACCTGTTCATGGCGTTTGCCAACAAACTTGTGCAAGGGTTGCTTTGACTGAGAGGCCAACTTAAGATGAGTACTCTGTGAGATATATGTGAAGGATGGTGGTAAATCACTTACCAAAAGATGACAAGAGGAATAAAAAGATGTCACCTTTGACTGGCACTACAGATGAATTATGCCCAGAGCATTAATTTTCTTTGTTTTTAAAAATGCATGAATCTGATACAGAATACAGATTGCACACTCTAGAGGGTGAGTGAAAGGTTGTCTAGATGATTTATAAGACAACAGTCTTCAAATCCATGCACAAAACTTGAAAAATGAAGAACATCCATATAAAAAGGGAGAAAATGTTGGGTTCTCTACCCAACAGTGCGATAGATGGCATTTTAGGAGACAGATTGCATGAAGACTTGTTGAGAGGAAAGAGAAAAAGTGTAATTCTGATTATTTGAGAAATGTAGGCATACCATGAAGCACCAGTGAGGAACATAGACACCTTGATTGCTGGTTAAATGAGACGCATGATTCAATCAAGAAGTTTTGGTTTAGATTTCTAATCATTGGCCCATTTTGACCACTGGAAGTTTTGTGTTACCATTGTAATAGCCATTGTCTTCTGAATTTTGTAAAATAACTCAACGTTGAGTGATTTATTGAGTGTAGGTGTTTGGTGTAGATTAGGCTGGATCTAGTTGTGAGTGTTAGCTTTGCAGTTTAGACTTAGAGCAGTTCTCCTGGACAGCACTGGTCTGTATATAGATTCTAGAATAGTCTAGATATAGACCTAACCCCCTTGTGAAAATTTTGTTGTTCTTATTCTTTCCGCCATTTTGTCAATTCTTCCTGTCATTTTGTCTACGGAGAGCGTTTAGTACTAGAGTCTAGGGTAGAATGCAATAAGCCTCATCGTAACAATATAAGAATTAGATTAGAAGGCTTACGAAGANACATAACTTGCGTCACGTTTGTGCATTCTATATCTACTTAACAGTGAACTTTGAAGTGCTATCCAGATCCATATGCCATACCATTGACAACCACAAGACTTTATATTTGGGATATTTTCGTGTGTGAATCATTTTTACTGTTGTGTTCTAGATCTAGATATTACATCTAGATAGATCTAGATCTAGATCTATAATAGAATTCTAGATCAGAGATTCCAGATCGAGATTATTTAGAATCTAGATTAGCCCTAGACCGATTCTTACATTTTTGCTGACGTTTTGGCCTTGCGTTCTGTGAAGCTGGGAGGTGGCCATTGCAGTTTTCCTTTATTGCGTTAACTTCTAGTGTAATTTAGATCTAAAGAGTTGTAGATTTAGACAAGTAGCCTTTATGCTCTCAGCAATCCGATAGCCGGACGTTTTAGTGGAATTAAATGGGTGTGGCAGCAGACGACACTTCCTAGCTTTGGGCAAAGTTTCGAAAAGGAAGCGATTAAAAAAAAAACTGTTAGCCAGATTTTGCTTCAAAACAGCTTTGCCTTGCAGCGGCCTATTTTTAAACATGATTAGACAAAGGAAATGATCTTAAACCAAGCTGCTCCATGTGTTGATTTTGTTGTGTCTCTGTCTTAAACTCTTTTCTTTTCGCCTCAAGTTTCTTCATTTTAACATTTGTCTCTAGTTTTCCATCTCTCATTCCAACCACATCTCTTGTCTCTCTTGTGGACAGTTTTAACTTTCACCTTCTACACAATCCAATCGGGTATTTTCTGAATAACCATTTCCAAGTTTCTTGGCCACTTAGGCCTAAAGTATTAATTTTTATTGTAGTGACAATCATCACTACGAACACGATAGTCAAACATCAAGAGTGAAAACTCGCACAAGTTAATATAGTGCATACTTCCAAATTAAGTACATGTAATTAAATAAATCTGTTGTGCGGATTCAACTCAGAGTCTCGCTTAGCCAAGACTTAAGCGCTTTCCTCCTACACTCAGTCACTCATAGTAATAATTTTATTATAACTACTCACTGAGTGTGGGGATGCATGTCAATAATTGTACATTTAGTGAGAGATTATTGACGCTACTGAGTTATCGTATGATCAATAGATCTATTGACACTTGGTAGACAGGATTGGTGACCGACAACCTGCGAAAGTAATAGGATTCGACCTCAAACTCCACTGAAAAGTTGTAACGATAAATACAAAAGCGAACAAATCAGGAAACTGGTTGTGTGTGTGTGTAAAAAAGGGGGGGGTGAACATTCTCAAAAGCCACATACCTACTGCGGCTCCCATCATCATACAAGTAGGAGAGTATTATGACGACCACCATGTGGTCATAAAGATTGTAGCATACACTCCGCTGGAAAGGGGGCCAAGGGCGGCTAGCGCGAAGTGCATGTAGGGGGCCTACCTAAGCGTACATAACTGGGACCTCTAAGGGGCCTACCCATCAACAAAACCAACACAAACAACCTCGACTACCCGATCTACAGGGAACAGGACCCCCTCGGATGACGATCAGAGAAAGAGGATCAGACAGGGTAGACAGTCTGAACACGCCAAAGACGATGAGGGGGCAGACAGGCTGACATTGACAACAGCAACGATGAAGGACAGTCGCAATAGTACACAGCACGAGAAATGGGCGCTCCACAATCAACGAGTCCAGAATATTCACACGAAGAAGGCATATAATTATAGAGTATTATCTCAAAATATACTAATCATAAAATATATAACTAGAAATACATAGCTCGGAAGTTTTAACGAATAAAATCGAGGCAGCGCACACTAGATAACTTTCTAACAACTCAAAAAGACTAAGAACTTAGACGCCTTTTCATCACATAATAATTATTCACACAATACTTCACAAACACAACTAGAAACCTGGAAACATTTCACTGAAGCGTTGCAATACACATCCTTTGCGAATATCCTTAGTTTGTGACATTATTTATACTTTGGATATTAAAAGTAGAAGGTAGCATGCGAATATCCTTAGTTTGTGACATTATTTATACTTTGGATATTAAAAGTAGAAGATATCAATCATAAAATTATGATACCCTCCACTTTTTATATTCAAAATATAATAATGATACCCTCGACTTTGAATAGCCAAAATATAATGTCACTAGGGTAATAAAATACACCACTCTCTATGTAAAACTGCTCCTGACTCGATCCCTGCAATAACTGTAGCCTACTAACTTAGAAAAGTGTGTGGCCTAACCAAAAAGACAATGAGTATAGCTCACCTAAAAATTAACAATTCACTCACGGGATATCCCCATACACACACATTCACACAACCTCACTCCTGCGTGAAAATCTTTTTGCCGTCAGTACTAAAGGTGTTTGAAAGATTTCCCCGGGTATGTGCTAGCCAATATTAACACGTTAAATGGCATTAAGAAACGATGAAGTTAGGCACAGTTCTAGGCACGCTAATGGTCCCTATGAAGATCTTCTCACCACTGTGAGAAAACGCAAAATCGATGATAGGGCCATGGCTATATAAGTTATTGTAATAAGATTATCATGACTTGCAAAGATGATCCTACAGGGCACGGTTTAAGAGCGGAAATGAAAGCAATACGTAAAAAGAGATGAGAAGACAACATAATTTAGCGTCCAGGTTTAAAGCAAGGAGAAGCTCTATGAAAGGCTGAAAACAGAGACGGTGGAGAAAAGTGGTTGCCCGATCATCCTTCGTGTCCCAACGGTCATCTAGACTAGGGATAAGTGAAGTATGAAGTGAATTTAATTGATATAATTATTGTGCCGTTTGATTAACAATACCCTGGACTGATTCCTGTATGGTACTCGCCAGTTGAATTGTGCAATAATACCATTTGTTTGCCAGAATTCATATCGTGAGTTGAGTTGAGTTGGTTTTAACGTCCAACATCGGCACAATATAGGCTATATTGTGGACAGGTCCCAAAACTCGCGTCTGGCAATTTTATGTGCTGCCACACACGAGACATGGCTGGCATGCCATGATTCCTGTCTCAGTCGCTCAGAGGGTCACATTATACTGACACCGACCCAACCAGTAGGGGAGCGAAATCGCCAGAGCCTTTTGCGTCGAAAGCCGATGTTCTACCCCAGCCCCCCCCCCCTCTTTCATATCGTGAACTTATCTGATAAAAAAGGATGACAGGACATCTAATAATATTGCAGTCTATCTCGGTTTATAAAAGTTTATCAGCCCCATAACACATCAACATAGAAAAGAAAAATGCACCTTACGCTGCCCTGATAGAAAAGTTATAAAAGAGAAAATATTATAAAAATAGTTTAGAACCAGGTATTGCGAGAAATTTAAAGTGCTTGATAGCCCCAAGATTAACGTCTAACAATTTACTGTTTGGGTGACCAACGCTCAATTATTATTATTATTTTATTGTTATTAAGATATTTATTATTATTGCTATAATTGTATTATTATTATTAATAATTATCTTATTATTTTGTTGATGTTGTTGCTGATATGTAAGGCATGGATTTATGAACATGCAATGAAAGCTACGCAACTTTTCTTCTAGAAATGACTAGTTTCATTGAGCTGCGTGTTCAGACCATGAATATAATGTAACTGTACTACAATTTTGGCAACGATCATTTTCGCTACTTTCGAGAAAACCAATATAACTTGTTTTCTGTCCCTCATATCTACTTCAAATGAACACAATTTACAAATAGGATTAAGCAAAAATTTATTAGCCCATTTTTAATCTGAAAGTTAAGTTGGATAGATATTATTTCACCATCACAAGGATATATCACTTCCAAGTTCCATTATGGTCTAAGTCTCACTTATGTCGTAATAATAGCACAGAGACAATGAATGCCTTTAAATTTTTACCTTATCTTACCTTTAATATTTACATTTCATTTACATTCATGTTTATATATGAAAAAATATATGAACCATAAAAACCTGCTGGGAACCACATAGAGCAAACAAAGAAAAGGAATGCAGTGCAGCAGTAAGTTAAATACGATTATATAGACAATGATCTCCAATGAATCAAAACACAAACAAAACTTTAAAAATCATCATTTTATTGTGTCTTTTATTTCCTCACAGGTTGGTTTTAACCATAAATAATAGTTGAAATTAAAATATCACATCACAATAGTTTGCGCCAACCACATTATTTGTGCTCTACACTAGGTCTTCTTACTGTACAAATTACTTGCAAGCAAGTTTTTTAATGGACGGAGTACACATTCAAGAAAAGCGAAAAATCAATTTGTGTATTGAGTTGTTTCATGAAGTGATAAAACACTATCAATGTAGCTACAGAAACACATTTCTGGACGTCCAACACTACTAACCATTTTATTCTTAGTTAAGTCAAAATTTCTTTTAAAATTTTGAGCAAGTTTTCAAACTTAAGTTGAAGTTATCATCTAAGCAATATCTTAAAATAAATCTAAATTACTATTGATATCTGCAAAGATTCTGACGACAAATTAAAAGGAATAATGAAAAAAATAACAACAACTGAAACCAACTTTTATGACAAATAATAATTGGCGGTACTATTTGGAAAGTATGAAAGTTGATCAATTGTTAAACCAACAGTGCAACCAAAATTAATACGAACTGTCATTAGTATCTTTATCTGCAGAAATTTATAATAAATGAAATAAATTTTTAAGTCTAAATTAACCTTTAATTAAAGAAGACGAGTAGAAATCCACAAAACTCAAAGAAAACAGAGTTATCTTAGATCCTTCTTCAACTTCAAAGTATTCAAACTCTAAGAAATAAACCTGCGGATGAAACATGTGTCCATATAGTAATGTAATGCTGACAATGAGAATTAATGTACGAGGTATGTGAGTGCAGGTCTGTAGATAAGGATTAATCAGATCAGGAAAGCTGAGGACAGTCAGGGCTGAGGAAATTGCGAGGCATCACCATCCCGTCTTGTTTATCACTGCAAGGCAAGGAAAAATTGCATTGAATAAATTTATTAACTTATGAATTCATAAAAAAATCAATGAAAAATTATAACTCAACTCTGAATAGCATAAGAGAAATATTTAAATAGTGCAATAAAAATGAAACACTTCTAAAGGAGTATCTGGTCCTACAGAGCATACTGGTTGGGTCGGTGTCAGTATAATGTGACCTGCTAAGACAGGAGTCATGGTATCCCCACCCTGTCTCGTGTGTGGAGCACATAAAATTGTCAGACATCCGTTTTGGGGCCTGTCCACAATAAAGCCTATATAGTGCTGCTGTTGGACGTTAAACCAACCCAACCAACCAACCAAGCTACAGAGCACATAGTGTCTCGTGGCTTGAAAAACACACACACACACACACACAAATCAAGCAGAAAAAGCAGACTTACAGAAGGCATTTTTAATCCTCACTAACATTGATAAATCATACTTACACATCATACTGTAGATGGTTGAGGACATCTGTGATCTGCTGGTTGGAGATTTCACCATCTACCTCTGCTGGACAGTCAGGGCTGAGGAAATTGCGAGGCATCACCATCCCGTCTTGTTTATCACTGCAAGGCAAGGAAAAATTGCAGTGAATAAATTTATCATTTTCATGAATACATAAAGAAATTAGCGCAAAATAATAACTCAGTTCTGAGTAGCATAAATAATTTATACAGCCCAAGAAAAACTGAAACAGACTTCCAAAGGAGTACCTAGTGCACATAGTGTCTCATGGCTTGAAAAACACACACACACACACAAATAAATCAGAAAAAAGCAGACTTACAGAAGCATTTTTAATCTTCACTAACATTGATAAATCATACTTACACATCATACTGTAGATGGTTGAGGACATCTGTGATCTGCTGGTTGGAGATTTCACCATCTACCTCTGCCAGGAACCGATACAAGGCTTGGAAAAGTGTGAAAGTTATGCGGGCTGGACCTCCCTCAGGGTCGTCGGTCAAGATTTCACAAATAATTGACATAGCATCGGTAATGTTCTGGAATAAAAAAGATAACACCACACTACCATTAAAAAAAATGAAAATTTTAAATAAATATTAAACAAAATTACAATGTTCTCACTAAACTTACACACTAAACAAATTAAAGGCATATTTGTTTTAATTTTAGTTCCCAAATAAAGATGGGGTTAATTAAATTCATGTAAACATAAAAAAAAAATAACCTCTAAATATGGAAAGAACAAATCTCACTTTTCTTCAATTCAACGTTTGAATATTCATAGTCATAAAAGAAAAGCAGCAAATCTGCAATAAATCTCTCCACAAATGGCATAGGTATAGACCATAACAATTCAGACACTTTGAAATAACTGGTCACAATGGCAAAAATCTAAATCAAAATGGTACATCACTCACATTGCCCAAAGTGGATGCTGCCAAGGCAAAAAACTTCTGCCAATCAAATTTGGCGCCAAAGTTCCCAACCCTCATGATATCGTCAAACTGTTCCTTGGGTAGAGCGAGGTCCATCCATTTGGCCTCTACAGATTTGGCGCTGACAGAAAGCTTGGGGCCCAGCTGAAATATTTTTAACTTTGTATGAGGCATCAACTTAACAAAAAACAAGACATCAAAACAACTGAATGGTAAGAAAAGATAAAGGGTTGGTATCTTAATGTCCAATATGTCAGTGACTAGGCTATGTCGTTGTTATGGATTAGTAAGATCTTAAGTATTTGGTACCACTGAAAACTTCTATATAAAGTATCTAGGAACATTTGTGAGGAAAAAGAAAAAAGAATATGACACGTACACAATGGATGTTCTTTTCAATAGCTTTATTATCTGATGAAGTTCATTCTTTAGCCTAAATTTAAAGGAATCCTGTTAAAATTTTCAGCTAGTGATACATATAGTGGGTAATGCAAGATAAAACCTTTTAAAAATGTATGATTTTAAAGTGTATTTCCTGTAAAATAAATATCAAAAATAAAATAAAAAAAATAAATATAATTTGTAAGGGGGGGGGGGTCTGAATAAAAAAAAAAAAAAAAAACAACAAAAGAAGTTAACAAATCAAAATGCATGTACAGTGGAACCCAATTGAGATAAACCCTGTTGATGATGAACTATGGCTTTACGTTAATCATTTCAGAGGCACCCATTAGTCACATTGGTTGTGTAATGTCCTGTTTCATCTCTTAAATTAAAATACTTATTATATATCATTTTAGATATGACTATGAGATAGGACATTACACAACTGAGGTAACAAATTCCTTTTTTTTTATTTTTAAGTTAATCAATGTAATTTATAAATTTGGAATAAAATAAAACTATACCTGTTTGTTGAGGACCCTGAGCAAACCTGGAGTAAGACCACTGTCAATCTTCTGAGTAGCTACTGGCATCTCCAGACGTTCCTTTACAGGCGGGATCTCTCCTTTGCTCATGGCCCGGAAATAGCTGAAGGATATATTAAAATAAAAATATACTCTTGTTTGCAGGCTTTCTAAGAAAAAGGACTAAATATGAAGAAAGAAATAGAAATCCTATAAAAAAAAATCCTAACTTCAGAGCAAAGCCAATTCAGGATCTTTAAGTAGGCCTACCATTATACAGAACCTGTATTAGACATCTTTAGAACAGATGCATTCAGGTACACTGATTGTGCAAAATTTTAAGGCGCATTATTTTTGTATAAAAGGTATTGTTCAAACTTAAAAATAATTAAGCTATTAGGTTAAAAATGTATTGGATCACAACATAAAATAATTACAACAGCCTGGCACAGCTGCAAATACCTGAAGGATCTGGGTCTAACAAGCTTTAAATCTATTTTTATCTTTTACTGTCACCAATTTAACTTGACCATAACGTTAATAGTGAAATGTGCTTAAATTTTGTTTGCTGCAATGTAAGTCAAAACCACATGACCTTCAACTGCATTTTTTAAAAATTTATGCCTTCAAATCATGGTTATATAAAAGCTAAACTTGTGTAATTCGACAGCACCGGTATTGAAGAAATGCACTTACGCAGCTGACCATGCCAGCACATCTTTTGGTTGAGTCCTTATAGCAGCCTTGGTGAACTGTTTAAGAATATCTGGCAACTCTGGAGGAATGTTTATCTGCTGTGAGCAGTAGTAGGGTTCATCTATCTTTGCTGCAGAGGTTGGCATGATGCTGAATCTAAGGAGAAATTGCAACATCAATTTAATTTTTCTTTAATTAAATAAAACCACTATCATAGTAAAGCAAGTAAATTATTCACTTCTGGATTAAACTAGCATACACCTTTAGACAGTCAGAAAGATATGTATATTAGTCTGAGAAGGATCCGAGGGTGCTAGTGGGAACTATTAATTAAACAGTCCAGAAGCTACGCCAACAGTACTGATCAGTATACTGATAGATCTAGTACATATATCCATACTCTAGCCCTAGGCCTAATTTTAAGCCAAATTCTGATCTTAGAAATTAGAATCTAATTTTTTTAAACAACTCTGGACTAACATAGAAAATCCAAAATTTGCTTCTAGATATTATATTGAACTAAATCTAGAAAATCTAGATCTAATGTCCAAACACCGAAATGACATTTTCCTAGATCTAGATCTAGATCTAGATTAGTATTTTCGTATGACCAGCTCCAAAACTCATATGAGAAGATACGAAAAATGGCCTAATTGCAGAGGCCTCGATTCTAGATCTATAGCGACGGCAGTATACTTTAGAATTAATTGATTTGTAAAAAATGCACCAAAATAACGAATATACCAACCTGTGGTTTAGAAATAAACTGGTCGATAAAACTCTAAAGAGGTCTACAACAGGCCCTAAGCACACTATACAGTGTTTTCTCTCTTGATGGCAAGGCAACGACCCAAACGTTTGTTATGACTGCCAGATTTTTTGACAGGTGAATGCCGCTCAATTAATTGAAACTTGATACGTGTAAAATTTTTTCTTTTACAAAACCATTCACTTCATATTTTAAAAACTGGTTTCAAAAGTTTGAGAAGTTAATTTAAAAGAAATTATAAATTAGGATATAAAATTTGAGCATTATTTTATGAAAGAGGAACTTTTTTTTTATTTTTTATTAACGGTTCATGAACTGCCTCAAAAGAAAACTAAAAGGGAGGTGAGCGTTGCAGATACACTACAAACTACAAAGTTTCTTTCATCTCATTTGATATTATAATTCTCAGATGGTTTAAGGAAACTTTCACCAGTTTACACCTTAACAGGATTGAGTTTGAATCATGCTATGATAATAAAATTCGTAAAAAATTGTCGATAATTTGGGCATAGTTCTGCAAGCATAATGAAGAAAAAAGAAGGACGTGAACATAATTTTTTGTTGTTCGTCGGTGATTTGTTTAATATTTTTTGTTTATACTTTTAGGCCTGGAACTTTATTAACAATTCATAAATTAAAACCACCTCAAAGATGTTTCAATGTTACTATGCCATTATAGAAAAACACTTGACCCGATTCTATTTAAATGCCAGTTAGAATACCCATACTATTCTTTATGAGTATTATTTCGAAAAAATGTGTTAAATATATGGTTATTTTATGTAACCTTTGATCCTTTTAGCGTTAAAATGTTGGATGCCCACTTATGTAAAAAGAATTTAAACGTGTAGGCCTACCCATCTCTCTGCCTTGGTAAGTCTGTCTGCCTCTCTCTCTCTCTCTATCTCTCTCTCTCCCTCCTCTCTCTCTCTCTCTCTCTCTCTCTCTCTCTCTCTCTCTCTCTCTCTCTCTCTCTCTTTCTCTCTCTCTCTCTCTCTCTCTCTCTCTCTCTCTCTCTCTCTCTCTCTCTCTCTCTCTCTCTCTCTCTCTCTCTCTCTCTCTCTCTCTCTCTCTCTCTCTCTCTCTCTCTCTCTCTTCACATAAACGAACCCTTTAACCCGAGAGAGGATGATCAACTGGGAAAGAGCGAGAGCAAGATTGTTTTGGTAAGAGGGATCGTGTGAATTCAGGATTAATTTTGCATTAACTGACAGGTAGCGTGGCCGAGCGGTCTAAGGCGCTGGTTTAAGGCACCAGTCTCCTCGGAGGCGTGGGTTCGAATCCCACCGCTGCCATCATTTTTGTGTTCAAAACGTTTTCCCTCCACTCCGCGCTTTTCCCTTTTGTGTGCATGATATTTCATTTGCAATTTCATGACAATACATTGTGCCACTATTTAAATTTAACTATCAAATAATCGAATTTTTGCCTACGCACAATACGCAATATGTTTGTTTGTTTGTTTGTTGCAGCAATATAAAGACTATATTGTGGACGAGTTCCAATGCTAACGTCTGATTAGTTAAAGTGCTGCCACTCAGAGACAGTGAGTGGATACATGTACCATGACTCTGTCTCAGCCTGTCCCATTATGTTGGATAGCGTTCAAATTGGATTTCGCATGCGCTTAAGTAAGACATAATACTATTTAGTGATGCATGTATATAATTATACAGTACTGACTTTTAAAATATTAGTTTATTCTGACTGCAGAGGCTAAAAGTAGCTGGTGACACCATACACCCCTGTCTTAGGGGCCTTTGAAATATAATCTTACACCCTATAGAAAGGTGGGGGCCGGGAGATCATTGGCTGTTGCAAGAATAGTGTAATGAAAGGTGGGAAAAACATGTATAAAAACGTGTGTGTGTGTGTGTGGGGGGGGGGGGTATCAAAAGGTAAAAAAAAATAGGTGTAATATACTCCTGGTTTTATTGGTTGCCTCTCAGATAGTCCGTTTTCTAGTCTTTAGTTTAGTTTAAGCCTCTGGATTCCCTGTGGAACATGGGGCCGGAGCAAATCCCCTCCACCAAACCCGCTTCTTGTTAGTCCTCTTCATTTCCACCCATGAAATAACAGTGGCTTTTATCACAGCATCAGTACTTCGCCGCCAAGTCTGCTTCGGACAACCAACCTTGAGTTTACCTTGGGGGTTCCACTCCAGGGTCCTCTTGATTCCCTGTGGAACATAGGACCGCAGCAAATCACCTTCGCCGAACTCGGAGAGAGACAGAGATAGATATATAGATGGATAGAGAAATGGAGATGGAGAGAGGCATGCAGAAATATCAATATTGAAAACATAAGTGAAAAGGTGGAGGGAAAGAGAGTGGGAGAAATAGAGAGATATAGAGAGACATGCATACATTGTAAAGGCGGAAAGGAAGTTACTCACGTTAGAGAGTCTTAAGTCCAGTGGCGTTATTTGGCCCTGAACTTGGTACTTCAGCCCTACCTTGCTGCTTGGGCGAGTTAAGAATTTTGTATTGCTTAATTTGTTTTAATGTAATTGACTTTCTAAGTACGTTTGTTTCCAATGCAAGTAAATTATCAGCTTGCCTCGTGGTGTTGGATACAGGCTTTTAAAATGTGGGGCACCATTAATTTTGTAAGACCGACTTCACGTTGGTATTGAAGATCCAGATCCTGTTTCGTACTGACAGGGCTGTAGGCCTCCAAAGTGGCCTTAGGGTATTGAAAGCGTATAGGGCCTTATTGATTCGGCACCTAATGTCCTCGTTTGCTCCCATCTTTACTTACAGCGCAGCCACCAGTGTTGTTTGCTCTCGTCGACGATCTTCCTTATGGTGATTGACTGGGATCCTTTTGATAACACAAGAGATGGTAATAACTACGGAAGAGCGAGCAATACAATAGTAAGACAAAGCATCATTTCAACATAGATAACAAGAAGACCACAGGTAGCGTGGCCGAGCGGTCTAAGGCGCTGGTTTAAGGCACCAGTCTCCTCGGAGGCGTGGGTTCGAATCCCACCGCTGCCATTCTTTTTGTTGCTTTAAACAACTTTCCTCCTTTCGCCACGTTTTTGCTCTATTGTATATACAGTTAATAACCTTTCACTTGCAATTTCATGACAATGCTATGTGAAGTTTATATTACACCATCATCAACCGAATCTTAAAAGAAATCCTGATTGTGCTAGATAGCCTTTAACTTGGATTATGCCTGCAATTGTAGAACGTTTCTGTAACTAAGACATACGATTTATTTATATACATACATGTACACATATTTTAGTAGGTTAATATCCTACCTCTAAAAAATGTAATTTCTGTGTTGACAATGTACCCCTGTTTATTCTGTCTTTCGCTTTATGTCTTTCTCTGCGTATCTTTCTCACTTCTCTGTCTGTCTTTTTTGCTTCATTCCTGTCTCTCTCTGTCTCTGTCTCTGTCTCTCTCTGTCTTCCTCTCTGTCTGCCTGACTCTCTTTCTCCTTCTTTCTCTTTCTTTCTACTCATCTCTCCTCTAATTATTTATTTATGGCTATTTCCTTCTGTTTCTTGCTCTATGGCCTCTTTCTCTATGCAGCTCTCTTTTACTGTCTTTCTTTGTTTTCATCTCTCTTTCTCTCTCTATCTATCTAAATTTCTGTATCTCTCTCTCTCTCTCGTTCTCTCTCTGTGTCTCTCTCCCTCCCTCTCTTCCTCATTAAAAGATCCTTTCGATAACGCAAGAGATAGTGATAACTACTGAAGAGCGAGCTCGCACAACAGTAAGAGATAGATATTATCTTTTAACACAGATAACCAGATAGATAACAGGTAGCGTGGCCGAGCGGTCTAAGGCGCTAGTTTAAGGCACCAGTCTCCTCGGAGGCGTGGGTTCGAATCCCACCGCTGCCATTAACCTTTTGCTCTACATGTTTTTGTGTTCTTTTTCTTCCTGTTTTTCATATACCATCTTGCTTTTGCAGTTTCATGATAATACAATGCATCGTAGTTTAATATTTAATGTTCGTTGACATTTGCGTGGTGTAAATTTTTGAACTAATAACTGTTTTGACTTGATTAGTTTTAAGCATTACATTGGATTGAAAAGATAATGAGCCAAAATAGATAAACATTGCATACACAAA